>JAJOOO010016507.1:0-60746 GCA_029582685.1 Solanum piurae
TGCCGGACCAAGGATTTAGAGATATCTAACTTATCACTTTGCATGTGGTACACTAGGAAAGGATTGCTATTACTAGGATTACTGCGTTATGAGCTTGTAAGGAACACGTATACCCTAGTTAATTCTCTCATCTTGATAACAACCAAAATTGACTTCTGATTTCTGATTACTTATTGAATTCTTACAATTGGTTTCACAAAACCCCCCCTTTAATTAATTGTTGTTTTTTGGAAGTACTTTGACTAATTGAATATAATTGTGTGTTAAAGTAAAGTCTAAACCATTTTCCTCGTGGGATCGACCCCAACCTACAAGTTGGGTTCTTTACTTGATAACGATCGCTTATGCTTCTTTAGGGAGGTGTAATTTGAGCGTATCACCTGGGTCAGATTCTTAAAGACCTCATGAGCCCATCAACGGACCATGGTCCCCTTCACAGCCCGTATAGGTCTCCGTAGAGGGTTCCAAGGTGCAATTTTCCGTGACACTATGACCAACCCAAATAATGAAGTTTGAATGCTGACTTTGCTTCGTGCCACAACGTTAACTAAGGCACTGCTTGGGAGGCAACCTAAGTTTTTATATTGTTTTCTTTTTGTTTTAGAAATAATTGTGTGTTGATTTTGCAGGTTGAAATGTAAAATGTGTTTGAAAAGTGCAAGTTGGCGACCAAATGGCCCAGTCGGTGACTCACCAAAACAGTTGGCGAGCCTGACTTGGACCGCTGTACGACTCAAGAAATTTTATGGTTGGAGTTTGTAAAACTCGGCGGGGCCATGGACTAGTCCATGAATCACCGAACAGGTCGGCGACCCCAACTTTGTCTGCCATTTGGACCCCCACATCAACTGGAGGTCCAGTAAAACTCGGCGAGGTAAGTACCTACTCGGCGTGTCATCGAGTGGTTTGGCGTGCAAAATTAATGTAGCCGAAAGGGAGAGAACTAGAAAGTTTTTAAAGGCCAAAGGGTTAAAATTTCAAACTCTTTCACATTCCCTCACTTTTTAATTTCCCAAGATCACACCCGCACTGTATTTTTCTACATTTTCATGTTTTTACCACTTCCTAGTCGTCAATCTTGTGTTCAGAGTTGGATTCTTTGCCGCCTAGCTTTTCAAATAATATATTTGGTATAAAATGTTGGTTTTCCGAACCCCAAACTCATAAATTAATGGTTAAACTCAATTGCAATGGTTTTATTCTTAATGATGTGTGTTGGTCCTCTCTTAAATAGTGTTTGTGTACTTGTTTGCCTGTTTTAAATTTGAAATCATGCCTTAATAGCCTAATTGTTGATTTCTCGAGTTTTTGTGCCTCAAATTTAATCAAATTCTTGTGGGGTGTTCTTAATTGTTGTTGGGTGCAGTTGGGTGAACTCTGAGTAACCTCGAATTGTGATAAATGACATGTTTTGCCCAATGATGGAGTGTTTGACGTTATTCTTAAAGTCTTAGTCATCAAATCACTAATTTTGGCTAAATCAGGGAAAGTCTGAGTACCCCGGTGACATGGTTCTTATGGGTCTAGTTTTAATTGAATAGGTGCATGCTTTGATTTTGTTTTCAGGGGCTGTGGGGTTGACTTTAGAAGTCGGGGTTGAAAGTAGGCGGCAGTTTGGCGAGCTGGGTCAAGCTCACCGAACCCATCTTGCTCACCTTTAATTTCATGGTTTTTATGTTGTTGGTTCTATAACTTTTGGCGAGAAGCCTGAGTTTGCCAAGTGCACTCAACGTCTCGACGAAGGTCTTCTTTGATCGTCATTTCTATGCCTCAAACCCCTAAAATGCACTGTAACTTCTGACGGGCATGTCTTTACTCACTGAATATTGTGGGTGATTCGCCGAAAGGCCCTCCCATCGCCGACATGTAAATTTTTTCTGGAAATTTCTGAGCCAATCCTTTCAGTGAGCCCGATGTGGCTAGACAAAGTGATTCGGGGACTCACAGATCGGTTCGGCGAGTGTGTCTGCAATATGATTTCCATGATTCTTCTTGAAATATTTCTAACATTCCACGATGTTTTTTGCTGGTATGGCTAGACCAAAAGTGGTAGGTAGAGACATGCCGCACCTCAAGAGGGCTACGGGAATCACAATTGATGAGGATGCAGTTGCATCTAAGGCAAAGGCTACCAAACTTCCCACCACAAGTGGGAAGGGAAAATATAAGGGCAAGGCACCTGCTCCTGCGTGACTCGAGGTCAGCTCCAATAGTGATGAAGTCTATGCGACTCACCTCATCACTTTGAGTGTAAGGGTGAGCACTAGGACCATCAGGCTACAACTTCTGAGCCTGAAGATGAGGTAATATCAGCCCAAAGAGAGGAGCTATGATCCAAGAGGTTAAATGATCCGTCTAGGATCAGGACTCCCCAGGCCACCACTACTCATCATGCTCTGGCATAGGCTTTGGCTCTAGCACCAACTGCACAGGGTCCTCCTCCCCGGTCTATGAACATACTAAAGACTGAGGGATTAAGGACCATCATCGAAGAAAAGAGCTTGTCTACTAATGGAGTCATAAACAGATACTTGGAGATCATGAGCTGCTTGAGGTTTCACAAATTTCAGCTATTCACTCTACCCCATGGCCCTTATGTTCCAAATTGGGTCCGAAAATTCTACACCGCCTACAGAGCCCTAGTGCCACAAGGGAAGAGGCAGGACACCAAATTCAAGCCGGTAGACTATATGGTTTTCAGGGGCAGAAAAGTGAAGTGTGATAGTGATGCTATCAATGTAGTCTTGGAATGTTCATCGAGAATTGAGGATGACTGTCAATACAAGATCTGGACAAAAATGATGGAGAATATGAAAAAGTGGTTGGATCCTCTGATATTTGACATTACTCCCAAGTTGATTGAGGTTGTAGCATCCATTGAAAAGAAGGACCTTAATATAGCAGCAAGGTTCTGGTTTGGCTTCATCAACACTACTATCATGCCATCCCAGAACGAGTCGATTCTCCACCATGCAAAAGTAGCATGTCTTGGTTGCATCATTAATGGGACAAGGCTGAACTTCAGGATGATCATTGCATAGGAGATGGTCATGAAGGACAAGCAGCACCAAACATCTCTACCTTTTCCGGTGTTGATTATCCAGTTGTGAAGATGAGTTTGGGTGCCTCGAGATAAAAAGAAGGATGTGGAATTGATTCCCAAATCTTCTACCGATATTCGGAGGATTGAGGTGGAGTACTTGAAGGTTGAGGCCGAGAAAAAGAAGGAAGTCGGGTGGATTCTTTCCTGGTTGTTGATACTGAGACTCTACCTACAGAGGCATCATTGACTACTCCGGCCCCTGGACCTTCAGGTACACCTAGTGATGTCCCTTATATGACTCATATTTCCTCTACAGCTCCCCAGCCTCCTAGGTCTACTGCTGCTTCTGCTAGGTGACTTCCGCTCACCCAGGCTATATTGCTATGGATGGGGCAGCTAGCCCATTCTACTGATAGCGCGCCTCCAGGTTTGAGGCCACCATCCCTGACATGATCGAGTGGGCCCTTTCTGATGTTGTGACACCCCTGGATTTGACTATTAATTCCCTTGTGACAATGATAGAGGTGTGCGAGCATGGCCAAGGGCCAATGATGAGGTGACAGCCCTAAAGGCCGCGATTGCTGAGCTGAGAAAGGACATGGACCAACTAAAGTCCATACATATCTCCATGATATTCGGGATGGTGGAGATCCTCGATATGCCTGATGATACAGATGTGCCTCCGACGACCACCGGAGATGAGGTTCGAGTTGAAGAGGTAGCTGCTGCAGAGTCTGAGGCTGAGACTGATGATGAACAACTTGGTGTTGATGAGGAGGCTTCTTATGAGGGCCTTACAAAGAGGGAGGAGGCCATGGTAGATTCAGCTGTGCAGATCTCTTTGGTAGACACACCCATGGCTGACCCTAGTGGTGTTAGCAGTGCTGGTGTTGCACCAGGCATTGATGCCCCGATAGATGGAGAGATTGTATAGATAGGACTTTTCTCTACCTCCCTCTCTGTCATTTTTATTCACTTTTGTATATTTTCATTGCATTTGAGGACAAATTGCTTTTTGTTTGTAGTGGGGTGAGGTATTTCCATACCTACCTCTTTTTACCATATTTTTGTATATATTGGGTTTTTGTGCTGTAAATTGTGTTTTGACACTGTTTTGTGGATGTTTGAGCTTGTGGCTCCGTATTTTGAATGCAAATGTTTTTTGACCCTTCTTAAAAATTTGGCCACTTCTTGATTGTGTTTAGTTGTGGTTGTTCTTGTGCTAATTTGAGTATCAATTATGATCAATACCGATAAGTTGAATAGTGCTCTTAATCGAACAAAAATGAATGTGCGGCTATGATGAGGCCAAATGATGTTGCATAGACAATATATGAATTTTTTGCATTTCGTTGTGACTAGCCGGTTATCGAATGAGTATCTTGTGATGAACATTGCACACTAGCGAAAGTGTGAAGTCTTGTTTGATATTAGTGCTAATTCCTTGTGTGATGAGCATACCGTGAACCTTATGTGATGACACCTAGAATTTGCCCCATTGGTCCGGTTGACTACGTGATGCAAACTCTTGAAATGATCTTAGGCAACAATTTTGAAAAGTGAAACAATTTGACATTATACCTCTTTTGTGGCCTACCTTGTGAGTGTGTGAACTTTGCTTCAACCACCTTTGAACCTTATCCATTTCTTGGAAGAAACATGATGAAATTATAACCCCTCTCTATCCATTCACCCATAATCCTCATGAAGTGTGGTTTATTTGAATAACAAACTTAGACCAAAAGCCTAAGTTGGGGGTGTGGTGAAAAAACAAGGTAAATGAAGAAGTGCAAAGAAGTCCCCCTTTATCCATGGACTTGAAAAAGATGGAACCCCTCCATACAAAAAAAAACAGAGAATCAATAGAAGAAAAAAAAGAAAAAGAATGAAAAATTGTGAAATAAAGTATTGAAAGTCATAAAAGAAAATGGGGTGTCCGATATTCCATGAGAAGTGAATAATGGGGTAAATTTTGAACATTAATGAGAATGTTGAAGAAAAGAAAAGAAAGTGTTGTTCACACAACATTTCATGACGATAGCAGTTACTGAGCCAAAATGACCATACCTTTAGACTCTGCCCTGTTACAAGCCTTGAAAAGACCTTTTTGATCTTAAGTGAGCTGAAGCGAGTATTGATTGGAAAATAAGGGCAAACCTATTGGTGAAATCATGCATGTGTTCATCTTTGCAAGTGTGAGAGTTATATGTGATTACAGAACTATAGTGTGTTGAACAATTGTGTGATTATGGAATCATTCTTTGTGTGAGGGCATTTGAGTACCTTTGTTGAGCTTGAATTTGCATTTGAAGCAAGTATTGTGAACTTGAGAATCTTTGATAAAGGTGAGTCACAACTTGAATCTTTGAGTGCACAATTGATCCTTGCATAAGTAAGTTGAGTCTTGTGTAGCACTGTTTGAGACATCCTTTTTGAACTGCTGAACTTGAGGACAAGGAAAAGTTTAAGTTGGGGGTATTGATGAGTCCTAGATTTGGACTCATTTAGGGTTTATTTATATAAATTTAGTGTCCTCAAATGCTTATATTGTGCCAATAACTAATGTAAAACCCTGGATTTCCAGGTATATGGATTGAGGAACAAATCTAGGACACTAATTTGCAAAAGGGAACAAAGAATAGCAAGCCTAGTGATTGCCAAGTCCACTTGGCAAGTCGCCGAATGGCTATTTGACCGCCTAAAGTTCTAGTGTGACAAGCCATGAAGGAAAGAACCAAGTTGGTGAGAGAAAGGATGAGTCGGTGGATCGCCCAGTGGTTCTGCGATGCAGTGTTGGATCGCCCAAAGTTACAGACCTTGAGGATGCTGAAGGCCAAGGCAAAAAGGGCGATAGATTTGACAAAAGAGAGGATCACCGAGTGGATCAGCGAGCCCGACTTACTGCGCCAAGTGGCTCCTCGCAACACATTTTTGGCGACTATAAATATATTTTTGAACATTTAGTTTAGGATCATTATTCATTATCAATTACTCTTTAGAACATATTTTTATTAAGTTTTGAACTGTGAGACAAGTTTTATCTAGTTTTCCTATACCTTTGAAGAATTGATGTTTTTTCACTTTTGAGAAATTGGAAGTGGGTCTTTGAGATTCTTTGATTTGGACTTTGTAAAGACGAAATCAATCTTACCCAGTTGATGGAAACTCAATTTGGTAACGATTTTTATCTTTTTAGGATGTCTAGAGAAAACCCTAATTCTTGGGGTGTTATTCTATGATTATGGGATGATTTAATTTATGGGTATAGCTAATTGTTAGTTTAAATTCCATTTAGAAGCGAGTTCAATTAATAATTGTGGTTTAATTTAGGAATTGTAGTTGCAAATGTAGTTCTACCATTATGTTTTTGGCTTGCTTGAGAGAGAGAGGTTTTAAAACTAAGATTATTGATTGATTGATTGTCTCTGGGTATTGGGTTGTCATGAGTTCAGCTCGAGAGAGTGAATTCTAAACCCTTTTCCACACATTCATGTCGAGACAGTGAATGGACTAAGGTGTGGGCTGTTCTTATTTTTCATTCTTGTCGATGTTCGGGAGAAATCGACTTGATTCGGGGTGAATTGTTCGAGAGAAAATTTACCTCCTCTATAGTCTATCTTACTCACTAATATTTGGCTATTTTCTAATAGTTGCAATTACCCATTTGTCTATATATTAGCCTATAATCGAATCACATCCAAAGAACCTGTCTCATTATTGTTATTTCGTATTGTTTGCCACTGTTTGTAGTTGATAATTTCAAAACCAAAAGCCCCCTTATTTGACATTCGTGTCACCCCTTGATTTGAAAGATGTTTTTATTCGATAATGTCTATTCCTATGACTGATTTAACCATATTCACACTTCTTAATTGAATCTTAAACACGTACCTCTCCATGTGAGATTCGACCCTAACTCACTCAATTGGGTTATATACTTATTAATGACTGTTGACGCTTAAAATTGGATTCAATGTCTTTGAAACGTCATTAATCACATGTTCCTACACTCTTATTCAAGTAAAAATACTTTGTCATGGTTCCCTCTTCTTCATTTTTTCCTAGTTATGTTTGAATGCATAATTCCAAGCTATCTCATGTATGATATTATGGAAAATTAAAAAAAATGTGAACCCAAGAGACATTATCCTAGCTCTCTCTAAGGAGAGTCATATACAAAGTGACAAATAACATACATTCGTTTCTCCAAATAAAGACACAAGACATACTTACATATATCTAGAGAGTTTCACTCTTAAGATAATATTAACAAAAGTTCTGTTGGAATTTTCTCCAACAAAATTTTATAAATGTAATATATATCAAGAATCTAAGGACAATCTAGGCAGAATCTCGTAAGACTTTTGTATAAAAAATGAAAGTGGGAATTCAATAGATGCAGAAACTAAAGAGATACACAACACTACTAAGTGATGTTACCAGCATACTCCTTAATGATCAAAAGGGTGATACAATAGATTCAAAAACCACCATGACAGATTTCAAGAAATATAGAAAAGATACAAAGTA
The DNA here is from genome assembly GCA_029582685.1 of Solanum piurae. Lineage (NCBI taxonomy): Eukaryota > Viridiplantae > Streptophyta > Magnoliopsida > Solanales > Solanaceae > Solanum > Solanum piurae. The sequence continues at coordinate 7,574 of JAJOOO010016507.1, forward strand.
AAATGCTAAGCGATCATATTTAAATATCTCATATATTAAGAGAAGATAATAAATTTATTTATTATCTAGCAAAAATAGTACTCAACAGTGGAAATGGTGAATTCTAAAGCATCCGAGAACTGGATAGTTAAAGGAAGAAAATTATTTACACACAATGCATTGGATCTGTAGTTGTGTTGGAAAAATGATTCTTAGTATCTCAAAAGAAGTACTCATATTATTGTTTGGATTCATTCATTGTTACCTTGTTAATGAATATCAAATATATTATTATAACATATTTGTGATGACTATTAAAAGTCCTTAATAGTCTTGTTTGACTCTTTTTTCCATCATAATGACTAAACGTTATGTAACAGTTTTAAGCCTCTTTATTGGGGTCATTATTTGGCCTCTTTATTGTTATCAATATACTCATAAACACTTAGAGTATTCTTGTTTCTTGTTGTCTTTATTAAACCCAAACTCCTCTTGTGTATTAGGAAGCGGGAAGGTGGAGATTAAATGAGAAATTCCTCCTTCTTATAATCGTCGTTAGATTATGGCTCCAAGTTTAATACTAGAAGATCATGTTGAATCCCGGGGATACACCTATATTAGGTGAAATCTTTAAGAACACTGTTTGATACGCCTCAAGTTTTGGTGAATTCTATACCCGTGTTTGTAATGAAAGTATTGTTTGTAAGATTTCCAACAATCTTAATGATATTTAATACCTTTGATTTTAAGAAAAAAATTACTTGTAAAATTGGGGAAGTGTAAAAAGAAAAAATAAGTTAAGCAATGCCACCCGTGGTTGATGAAAGTTTTTTGGGTTTTGTGCCAAACATTGCTTAATAAAAAGGAAATATTTATTTTATTATTGTTTATTTTTTTGGATCGGAGTTCCATATTAATAAGTGAAGCTTCGGAAAAATCTACGGAGGGAAATTGTGGTTGACATATTTTCTAATCGCCATGTTCTCTTGTTGCATGTCAAGAAGGTAGATATGAAGTTTTTTCTCTTTGGGCTAACATTGAGGATGATGTTGTGGACAATTGTTAAGTTTTATTTTTTACTGAATGAATGTTTAGTGACGTTGGAAAGGTAAGTATATATATCAAAATATTTATTAATTTGTGTTTGAGAAACTATGCTTTTATAATACCCCTCAATGTAGTAGAAGATTCAGAGAAACGATCATCCCACTAAGTAAAAATATATGTGACTAAGCGGGATGAATGTTGTACATGATATTAACGTTCGTGAAATTTGATTGTTGTGAAAATTTCATGACCCCTAGTTGGGCCATGATGCATCCACTACAATTCACTCAGTTGACAAGCCCAACCCCAGACACAAGATGAAAAGACATAATCTAAATAGAATAATAAGAAAATAAAGAAGAAAGACAACAATAATATATAGAGAAAGAAAGGACCAATCATATATACATGTGGTATGATAAAACTTATACAAAAACGGCCCAAAAGTTACCAACAGACAAACTAAAACAAGTTCCCAATCCTGGGGGACTTGGGGTCACCTATATAGGAGCTACTACAAAAACAAAGTCATACATATAAAGAGAACATACTAGTCCAAAATACAAAATAAAAGTTAGTACAAAAGATGGGTAACAACAAGTCTCCGAACGCCGGGAGGTCACTAAAATCCAACTCTATGAGAGCCACGAGAGATGTAACACCTCAGAACCTATCAGACCTGGACAATAGAAATTTTGGTGAACCATAGAAGGGTTCATGGACCGTGAAAGGAACCACGATCCATTGATGTCACTACCCGAGTCTAACCCCTGGATGGCGTACAAGACTCCGAAAAACCTCAGACAATCCCATAGCATTCATAGACATAAGGTAATCGAAAATGTAAAGAATTTAAAACTTTTCTCTTATAAATCCAACAACCGAAAACATTAAAAGCAAGCGGAAGTATATTGTCTCACATGGCCATCTTAGACATAATCTTGAACAAAAGTAGGGACACAACCCTTTACAATAGAAATGTAAATTAGTCTATTATATTAAAGAACTAGAAACTTCAAAATACGTGTCCTAGAACTATGAGGACATACCACTTAGACATTGAAGAATCTCAATCCAAGCTCCTATCCACGAGGGGGATCAAATTGAGTGCCAATCCCTAAACTTGTAGTAAACATGAAGAATATGTGGGTTAGCACAATTCAGTACTAAGTATGATAGCCATGCAAAAACCATGCTTAAAATGAACATTTTCTTTGAAAGTCATAATATATGCCATGTTGATACTACTGCATGAACATAAGCATAAGAGTCATAATGTAAGACATAATCAACATACAAGTCATTTCTTCACATTAGAACATAATAACCCATATAAGACATTTCATCACATTAAGACTCCACCTTAAGTAACCCTCAAGCTATACTTTGTGCAATGTATGAATAGCGTCCCATACCACCATCCACACTAAAGTACCACCTTATGGTAACCAAAAGTGAACTTACCATTCATCCTTTCCATCTTCACACAATACTCATACATAAGAGATGTAACCATTTCATAAGTCATGTCAACATGTTATGACCAACATCTAAGACAACCCTAAGTCATACTTGTGCAATGTATGAGTAGCATCCCATACTACTACTCACATTAAGTACTCCTTTGAAGTCACTATAGACAAGGCACATTCATATTCAATAAGTCATATCAAGGAAGTAACTCATAATACGATCCAAGTATAGCATGCATAATTACATTAAACATATGAGTCAACATTCTTCATTAGCTTCATTACCTTAAGAGCACCTTCATTCATTAACCATTAAACCAACATTTTCTTTAACATGGTCATAATAGCCCATTCAATTCATTTAACATTATAAAGGAACACACCATAACCCCTCTCAAAGCATACTTGTGCAATGCATAGATGGCGTCCCATACCACCACCCACACTAAGTAGTGCATTCTTGAGAAGCCATAGTTCAGTAACATTCTTTATGGGGGTCAGCCTTAACAAACATAGACCATGTGAGTAATTCATGGAATCCCAGTGTCACCCTCACCGGATAAGGGATTTGTACTTGCCTAAGGTAGGATCATTCATTTTAGGTTAGGTGGATCCACTAGCTAATATCCTATGTGGGCACATAGTTATGTGATAGGGAGATTTCTACTAGATGCCCCGCCTCGACTCACAGATGAGCATCCATCTTAAGAGGTTGCTACTAGATACCCTTCCTCAACTCATGGATGAGCACCCACCCCATTTCAAATTTACTAGGTGCTTAACATTATTCCCCATGGAGTACTTGACATTCATTACATTATTAATTATGGGATAAGAGATTGTTACTAGATACCCCGCCTCAACTCACGGATGATCATCCATCCCAAACCCAACATTCATTCATTGGATAACTCATAGATTCAAAGATGAGAATAGCTTTTCAATAGGTACTTCATTGTGATAAAGTGCTTTCACAACATTCCATTAACATTCATTAGAGTACAATTGAGAATATCCTTTCAATAGGTACTTCATCGTTAACATTATCATAGAAAATTCCATTCATTAGTCATTCTTGAGTGTGTGTGAGTATGTGAGAATAAACTTTCACATAAATCATCATCATACATAAAGGTTAATTGAGCATATAGTTTCAATCACCACACAATTACCTTAGAAACAGGATCATAACACTTTTACTTAGATCACACACATATACTTCACATCATAATCATACATAGATCCTTCATGAAATTTCCTTTCAAGGCCATGAACCAACATCAAACCATAAATCTAAGATACTACAATAGTTAAGGAAATTGACATGATTCAATCACTAATTCAATATAAACATAAGCAATTCAATATACTTTCATGATCAATCAATTCCCAATCACAAATCACAATTTAAGAATTTGGGGGAAAACATGGGTTCTAGGAAGAAATCATCTTAATTCACCTTTAAATCCAAAATTCATTCATAATTCAATGCAATAAAGCATTTTGAAAACGTTTAGAATTGAACCCATGCCAAGATTGAAAACTAGGGTTTTAGGGGAAACATTGTAGACTTGAAATCAACTTTGAAATTGGCTTCTTGAAAGAAACTAAGTCAAGGATGAGGACTGCCATACCTTCTATGGAAGAAATCCATGAAAATCCCTTGAAAAACTTAAAGTCTTTGACCTTGGAAGCTTGAATCCTTCACCACCAATGGAGGTTTTTAGAGAGTGAACTTTTGGCGAAATGAGGTGGGTTCTAATTTGTGTTTTGAATAAATTACTTGAAAAAGGAGTTTAATACTTAAAAAAAAAACCTTAAAATACTTTAAATAAACAATTAAAATCGTCCCCCAATGATGAGTCCACGATTTGGACTCATTTAGAGCTTTATTTTCATAGATTTAGTGTCCTCAAATGCGTATTTTGCCTAAATAACTGATGAAAAGCCTTGAGTTTCAGGTATTTGGACTTGGAGACAAAGCATGGACACAATTGAGCAAAAAGGAATAAGGCAGCTGAAAGAACGAAGAAATGAAGGCCTGAAGATCGCCTAATCCATTAGGCGAGTCGCCAAATGGCCTTGATCTCTCCTAATTTTCTAGTGTGCTGAGTCCTGAAGGAGAAGATCAAGTCGGTGATGCAAAAGAGAAGTCAGCGCGTTGCCGATCAGTTCTGCAAAATAGTTCTATATCGCCCAATGATTAAAAACGTGAAGATGTTGAAGGCTAAAGCAAAACGACGATGGAATATACCAAAGGGCGGATCATCTAGTTGACCGGCGATCCCGACTAACTACGCCGAGTGATCCTTTGCAGCACAAGTTTTCGAAAACTATAAATACTCGTTTAAATTTGTAGCTTGATATAGAATTTTGATCCGAGACTTAGAAATATTCATTTTTATCCAGTTTTAGTTCTTAGAGTTTTTTGTGAGACATTGTTCTTGACCTTTGAGGATTTGAAGGTTTCCAATTCCAAGAAATTAGAAGTGGGTATTGAAGAATCTTCATCTTTGACGTGTGTAAAGATATTTTCTATCGTACCCGCTTGATTGTAACACCCCATATTCTACGTGTAGTAGTTCTATTTATATGACGCTTATAAATAGCCTGTGGTATAGTTATGGACTCGGTTTACTATACGACTATTGACAATAGAATAGTTTTAAAGTTGTAATACCCCGTGCCTTCAAACGCATATATGATTAAGTGAACTCAAAAATAATTAGAAGTCTGGAAAGGTGGTATTCGATGTAAAAGTCCAAGTGGTCATGTGCTTATTAGTGCTACGGTCTTGTAAAGAAACTAAGATTGGGAAAATGGTGTAAAATAAGTGAGGTGCTTGCTTGACTAAACTATGATAGTAGGTGACAAGTAGGTGATGCACCTATTTAGAATTAGTGGACTGCATTTTAAGTGAAAAGGGCAAGTAGGTGATGCACCTACTTAGAATTAGTGGACTGAATTTTATGTTAAAAGGGGCAAGTAGGTGATGCACCTACTTAGAATAAGTGGACTGCATTTTAAGTGAAAGGAGAAACTGGGTGATGCACCTACTTAGAATAAGTGGACTGCATTTTAAGTGAAAGGAGAAACTAGGTGATGCACCTACTTAGAATAGGTCGACTGCATTTTAAGTGAAAAGGAAAGGAGGTGATGCACCTACTTAAAAATTTGTGGCAGAAATTGAGGAGGTGATGCACCTGCTTGCTTAAAGTAAAGGACCGTATTATTTCTCCAATTTAATAAGTGAAAACGTCCAGAAGGTACCTGTAAAACACTCAAGCTCATCACATCTCCTTCATCACTTATTCTCCAGAAAATTACTCCCAAGGAAAGCCATAGATGCTCCATGAGTTCTGGTCTACAACTTCACCATTAAAATCTGAAGGAAACAGGTGTTGTTAAAGTACAAGTTGGTAAAACATCTCCCATCTTAAGGAATTCAAGTGATAATGTAATTTAACATCAAGGTAAGGGGGAGAGGACAACCTAAACCTTGAAGAATCCAAGTCTTAGCAAGTGAGGTTTCTGTCCAGCAAGGTAAGCTATGGAAATTTTCATCCCTCTCTTGTTCTTGCATTGTTTGTGAAAGTTTGTATGTGTTAATAAACTTAGGAGTGTTGCCTCTTTATGGTGTGATCTTGGTAAATGTTCAGGAAGGATGTGCTTGTTGGGATATCCATGGAGTTGAGTCCCCTTAAATTTTGATTATGAGCTCGATTTGAGCATCTTAAATGTAATGTTAGTGGGAACTAATGGGATATTAGTGGGAAGCCGTGATTCATATTGCTACTTCCACATTGTGATGCATAGGGACTGTTTTGTGTATCGTAAAATAAGGGGGTGTGGCTGGATATGTGCAGAGAAGTCATCCCAACTGGTTAGAGGATAAAACATTGAAAGTGTAGTGATACACCACTTAATTGATTGTTGCATGAGCTTACTTTATTCCATCCCTTTGTATACTGTTTTCAAAACGTTACAAAAACCGAGGAGTTTCAGAGGACCTTATAAGAAGGTTGTATATTGTATGAAAAAATTAGAGGAGAATGGGTGAAAGAACACCCTTGATGGGTTCAATTATAGATTTACTGCCAATTACTATTTAGGTCTGATCAAGTAGCCCAAACTTGTTGATCTACTACTAAATCTAGTTTTATTATTTACTCCATTGTAGATAAATAATCTGAAAGGAAGATGGTTAACTCATTGTAATATTCAGTGTTGTGCAGCAAGGTATGTAAGACTATTCGATTTCCTATTTCTTTGGCATGAATCCAACACTTGTATTACAAATTAAGCTTTCTAAATGCCCTTGGTAGTAAATGATCCATAGTTGCAGTTCTTACTCCCTAGAGCATCAAAGTGAGTACTCCATTATGAGTTTATCACTAAATGCACATGCTTACTTTACTAAGTATTAGTATACAAGGTTTAAACTTATTTCATCATCAAAATACCCTTGGCACGTATTCCCCTTAAATAAATCAAAATGATCCTAGATTACACATGGTACATATGTTTATATGTTGGATATACAATCTACCCATATCTTTCCAACTTTCTTCAATTGTCTATTCCATCATATATGTCATCTTTTCACATGTTCATATGTTCCCTTTATTGGTTATTACTCCCATTGTGTTAGACTATAATGTTACCTCACAAGATCCCTACTTGCTCTATTGTACATTTATATGTACCTACTTGGAATATGTATCCGTCCTTAAGTTAAATATGTCCACATTCTCCCTTGGTTCTACGTTCATGTATACCTTGTATTTGATATTAGTTAGTGAGTATTTGGCTATCATATAGAGTTCAAATCTCTTGGCAGAATGTTAAATGTCTTCACTTGATATGTGCTTCAATTTGAGATGTCAAAATGCTTACTGAGTCATAAAAGCTCCTAAATATTACGTTAGTGTCACATTTGCTTCCCACGTCATTGTTATTATTGTAAGTCCATATTTGTATGTCTTCTACTATTGCTCCATAGATCCAAATCTCAACAATGATTATGACCACCAAAACAACAATATCGAAAGAGTTATGAACATCAAAACAACAATCTCAAAGATAAAAGAATCTAAGTGAAGCAATCTGTATAATTATGGGTGGCAGCCCAGGGGAAAATGCCTAGCATGGGTCGATCCAAATTGGTATAGGTGGCAGCTCAGGGGAGAAATCCTAGCATGGGCCGATCCCAATTGGTATAGAAGGGTGGCACCTCAGGGGCGGAAGCCTAGGATAGGCCGATCCCAATTTGTGGAATTATGAGGACAGCATCCCAGGGGTTAAAAGGACTAGCATGGGTCATCCTCTTCTAAAACTGATCAGATGGTCATTTGTTTCATATGCCTTATAAATATTATAACGTACAGTAAAGTAAAGAAAACAATGTAACATACACGATTCCACAAGTATAAGCAAATGTGGTATCTAATTCTTATCTATTGGTATTTGGATTCACTTGAGCTCTCATTTTACATATGGTTGTATTATGCCTTACATATTCAGTACATTTTTTCGTACTGACGTCCCTTATTGAGGACACTGCATTTCATGTTGCAGGTACAGGTACTCAACTAATAGATCTCCCCAATAGAAGCACATGATACTCAAGTGGTTTCTGGTGAGCTCTAGGTTGATTCGGAGCTTTTCTGAGCCTTTACTATGCGTATTTTCCTAGTGGTACAGTCATGAATTCCAGTAGAGTCTTTGTAGACTTTCAAAAGCTATCATTTGTATTCATAGTTTCACTTGTTACATGTATTGGTTCATCTAGTCGACATGTATTGTATATCAAACTTCTCATTAGTAAATCTATTTGCATAGTAGTTTACTTTCTCATCATAGGTCACTTGTAAAGCATGTGTTCTTATGGTACTTGTCCGCCTCACCTAGGATTGTGGTGTGACATTGATTGAAACATTTTTTGGTATCGATTTCTATCTCTTTACCATGCCTAGCTAAAACCCCAATTCTTGGAGTGTGATTATGTGAATATGGGTTGAATTTACTGTTGTGTATTGCTAATTAATAGTTTATTTGTTGTTTAAATGTGATTTCGTTCAGTGGTTGTGTTTGAATTTAATGGGATTGTAGTTGCAAATACAATTTTATTTTCATGTTTTTGTCTTGCTCGAGAGAAAGGTTTTAAAACCAAAACTACTGAATCGATAGCCTGTGGTTATTGGGTTGTCGTGGGATAGCTCGAGAGAGTGAATCCTAAACTATCTCCCACACATTCATCTCGAGAGAGCGAATGGGCTAAGGTGAAGGATGTGCTTAATTGCTGCTTATCAATGTTCAAGAGAAACCAATTTGATTCGGGGTAAATTATTTGAGAGAAAATATACCCCCACTAAAGTCTATTTTAGTTACAAATTTATAGTGATTTACTATCAATAGAATTTACCCGGTTGTTTATTTTAGCCCATATTCCTATGACATCCCAAGAATCCCGTCTCCATGTTCGTATTTCTATATTTTTGTTGTTTTTAGTTACTAATTTGACTACAAACCCCCCTTTGATAATTGACAGTTGTGTCACCTTTTGATTTAGTATGCTTTTATTCATTAATGTCTTTAACTATGATTGATTAGGCCATAATTTTACTTTTCTACTTGATTCTCGACTACTAACTGCTCTCTTTGGACTCGACCCCAACTCACTAGTTGGGTTAATTACTATTGAACGATGTTGATATTTAGAATTGGATGAAACATCTTTGATTACGTTAACAATCAAAATGGTGCCGTTGCCGGGGAGTGGTGTTAGTTGAGAATCTTTAGCTAAGTAGAATTTTTGTTCTTGTTAGTTGTAGTTCTACTAATTTTTAGTTTTGTTTTGCTTGTTTGCATTGAAAATAGGAAGTATGAGCGTAAATGGCAGCAATGGCAGCCAAGTAGGCCATCAAGATGACATCGGAAACCTCAAAGATGTCTACGAGCCTCATGTTAATGACCCCCATCTCATGGGAGGTATTGGTGCAATTTGCTTACCTCCAGCTGAAGGGAATATAGTGTTCCACATCACGAGCACTATGTTGCAACTCTTGCAATTAAAGGGACTTTTCAGTGGGTTGGCCCATGAGGATCCTCATGAGCATCTTCGAAACTTTGTGGATGAATGCAGACCATTCTCCTTCAAGAACATCTCTCAGGAGTCAGTCCGGTTGAGGTTATTCCCATTCTCTCTGATGAGGGAGGCATGTAAGTGGTTGGCTGAATTGCCACGTGAATCAATAACTTCTTGGGAGGAGTTGGTCACCACATTTCAAGTGCAATTTTTCCCTCCCTCGAAGATGATGACTCTTCAGGATAGTATTCAAAGCTTCAAGCATCTAGAAGGCGAGCCAATTCATGAAACTTGGCTGCGATTCAAGAAGTTGGTGCTTCAATGCCAAACCCATGGCTTGCCTGATAACGTGTTGCTACAATATTTTTACCAGAGTCTTGACTTGGTAAATAAGGGTGTTGCTGACCAACTTTCTCTCGGAGGTTTGATCCAGCAACCTTATGCGATAGCCACTCAACTCTTGGATGGCATCACTACCATAATGACCAGGTCTCCCCTCTCACGTTCAAGTTAACTAAGGAACAAATGGAGAAGAACCAAGAGAGGGACCAGAACATGGCCAACATCATGACACAACTTGAAATTTTGTCTAAAAAAGTCATGGGAGCTGGTGCTTGAAGTGTCACTGTCGTGGGTGTCGGGTGTGCTAATTCGGACGAGTCCAAGTTTGAGGCTTTGTATAATGAAGAGGTAAATTTTCTAGCCAACCAAGGCGGTGGTTATCGTTAAAACTACCCGAGGCAGGATGTTAAACAAGGTTGGACTAGGGATGACGGTTGGAAAGGTTGATATCGTGAGTGGAGGGACCGTAATTCAAATTTGAAGGATGGGGAGAAGGATAGGTATGTTCCTCCCTATGAGCGCCAAAAGCTGAAGATTCGGAAGGTGGTACATCTGAGGATATGCTCTCTCGTATCCTCAACAAATTTGAAGTGCCAGATAAGATTTTAAAAGAAATGAAAAAAGATGTGTCTACCCTTAGCTAGACCGTCACCTCCTATTCAGTGTCGATCAAGCAGTTGGAGACCCAAATGGGTCATATATCATCTCATCTCAACCCGAGACAGTAAGGGGTTTTTCCTAGTGATACTATGGCTAACCCCAAGAATGAGGTTTGAAGGTGAACTTGCGTCGTGCCGCGACGTTAACTAAGGGGCTTCTTTGGAGGCAACCCAAGTTTTCTTATTTTTATTTATTTCTTTTTTTGGAATAATGGTGTATTGGTTGTGCAGGTTAACATGTGGAAAGTGTTTGGAAAGATAGAAATTGGCAAGAAAAAGGTCCAGTCGGCGCATCGTTAACTAAGGGGCTGCTTGGGAGGCAACCCAAATTTTCTTATTTGTTTTTCTTTCTTTTTTGGAATAATGTGTGTTGGTTGTGCAGGTTAACATGTGGAAAGTGTTTGGAAAGATGGAAATTCGCAAGAAAAAGGTCCAGTCGGCTCATCGCCGAAAGGGTCAGCCCCACCCCGATTCAGAACATCATTGGACTCAAAACAAATTTAAGTTGGAGTCTGTAACTTTTAGTGAAAATCAGGAAATTATTGGTGAGTCGGCAACCCCGATATAGTCCACCTTTTGGAACTCCAAATCAACTTAAAGTCCTGTAAAATTTAGTGAGGTAAGTGTCTACTAGGCGCTTCGCCGAGTGAATCGGCGAGTAAGACTAATATTGCCGAATGGATGAAAACTGGATGGTTTTTCAGGCCAAAAGGTTATACTGTTCACACTCCTTGACTTTCCCACTCTTTAACTCTTCACAAACTCACACCTGCACATTATTCTCTATATTTTTTCATTCTGTAAGTGTTTTAGTCATCGATATTTTTCGTAACTTGTATTAGATTGCTGCCTAGCTATTCAATCTTAATTTATTCAGCATTAAAGATTGGTTTTTCGATTCCCGAGTTTGTTTTTGACATTCTTGACTCTTATGCAAATGATCTTACCTTGTTGTTGTGTATTGGGCCTCTCTGATAGGATTAGTATGCTTAAATGCCGGGTTTAATTTGAATATCTGACATGTAGTGTTTTGATTGTTGAAATGCCGTAATCTTTGGTGCATTGAAATATATTAAATTTTGTGGGGTTGTGCTTGTATGTTACGAGTCTTGTTTGAAATTGGGTTGTGCAGGCTTTAATTTTGTTTCGGGGGTTACGATGTTGAATTCAATAAATTTGGGTCGAAAATAGGCACGTCGGGTCGTTTGGAGAGCTGGGTCGAGCTAGCCGAACCACTCTGTGGTTCACGTAATGTCCCCATCTCACCTTTAATTTTATGCTAAACTTGTTGTTTACCTCTGTAACTTTCGGTGAGGATCCTGAGGTCGCCGAAGGAACTCAGCGACTCATCGAGCTTGTTTTTGATTGCCTTTTGTCTTCACCCTTGCATCATTTCGGCATTGTAACTTTTGGTGAGACAACCCTTGCTCGCCGAATGATGTCGGCGATATGCCGAAAGGGTCGGCGAATTTGCCTGCACCTTATTTTTTGTGCTTTTTTCGAATGTTTTTCTAACTTTGTCTCGAAGCTTTGAATATATGGCTAGACCTAAAGTTGCTAGAGAGTCATGCCACCCTGACTGATAAGAGCACGAACGTTCAAATTAAATGAAGGGTGGTTGAATCCTCCCAAGAAGGGAAAGCAAGAACCTCCACTTGGAAACAAAGGCAAAGGCAAGAGGCCAATTCCAACAGGAAGACTAATCCATGAGACCGCTCGATCCCTTCATGGACCAGGGGAATCTATACAGCTGTGCAGAAATTTTTGGCGAATCACCTGTAGAAACTCTTGATGAGTCTGGTGCTATTGTTCCTTTTGAAGGGACTTCGGGCAATGATGCCCAAACAGATGGAGCGACTAGTTAGACATGATCCCCTCTTTACCTCCCTCTCTGTTTTTCTTTATTTTAAATTTTGGATAATTTTGTTTGTATTTAAGGACAAATGATTTTATTTGTGGTGCGGTGAGGCCCACCTTTTGTGTGATCTTGATGCTAATGTTGATGTTTTGATTATGTATTTGGATTGTGAGCTATAGTGTTGTGTTATACACTGCTTTTTGTGGATGTTTGAGCTTGTGGCTCCTTATGCTTTAATTGTGAATGATTTTTGACCCTTGCTGAAAATATTTCCACCTCTTGTATGTGTTGAATGTGACTGTTCTCTTGCAAATTTGAGTACCAATTTCGATCAATACCGATGAGTCAAATAGTGCTCATAATCAAACAAAAATGAATGTGCGGCTACGACAAGACCAATTGAAGTTACATAGACAATATGTGAACTCTTTGCATCTCATTGTGACCAACCAAGTATTGAATTGAGTCTCTTGTGATGAACGTTGCACATTAGAGAAAGTGTGGAGTCTTGTTTAACTTTGATGTCGATGCCTTGTGTGATGAGCTTACTGTGAACCATGCATGATAACACCTAGAATTTGCCATGTTGGTCCTGTCGACCAAGTAAGGTTATCTCTTGACATGATCTGAGGCAACTTTGAAGAGTGTGATCCAATTTGACATTATACCTCTTTTTCTAGCCTACCTTGTGAGTGTGCGAACCTCTTTTGAACACCCTTTGAACCTTACCTTTTCGTGGAAGAAACTTGATATAAACATGACCTCTCTTGATCCATTACCCATAATCCTCCTGATTTGTGGTTTATTTGAATAGCCAACTTAGGCCAAAAGCTTAAGTAGGGGGTGTGGTGAAAGGAGAAGGAAAATCAAGGAGTGCAAGAAAATTCCCTTTTATCCATGTGTCGAGAAAAATGGATCCTCTCCATAAAAAAAAAGATGAAAAAGAAAAAGTTGTGGAATAAAGTTATGAAAATTCAAAAAGAAATGGGGTTTCCAAAAGACCATGGAAAAATAATAATGGGATGACTTGTGAGCATGAATGAACTTGATGAGAAAAAGAAAAGGAAGTGTTGTGAGCACCACATTTTATGAGAATAAAATTCACTGAGCCTAAATGACCATATCCTTGCACTCAGCCCCATTACAAGCTTTGAAAAGAACTTTTTGATCTTGAGTGAGCTGAAGCAATTGTCAATTAGAAAATACGAGAAAACCTACTGGTGAAAGCATGCATTTTGTTTATCTTTGTGAGTGTGAGCTCTGCATTTGATTCCGGAGCTTTAAATGATTGAACCATTGTGTGTGAAAATGGAATCATTCTTTGTGTGAGGCATTTGAACACTTTTGTTGAGCTTGAACTTGCATTTGAAGCAAGTATTGTAAGCTTGAGCATCTTTGATAATGGTGTGTCACAACTTGAGTCTTTGAGTACAAAATTGATCCTTGCATGAGTAAGTTGAGTCTTGTTGTGTACATTCATGATTTAGTCTTGTATAGCACTGTTTGAGACATCCTTTTTGAACTGCCGAACTAGAGTTTTACTTGAGGACAAGCAAAAGTTCAAGTTGGGGGTGTTGATGAGTCCACGATTTGGACTCATTGAGGGCTTTATTTTGATAGATTTAGTGTCCTCAAATGCATATTTTGTCTCAATAACTGATGAAAAGCCTTGAGTTTCAAGTATTTGGACATGGAGAGAAAGCATGGACAAACTAAGCAAAAAGGAACAAGGCAGCTGAAAGAACGAATAAATGAAGGCCTGAAGATCGCCTAATCCATTAGGCGAATCGCCAAATGGCCTTGATCTCGCCTAATGTTCCAGTGTGCTAAGACCTAAAGGAGAAGATCAAGTCATCTATGAAAAGGAGCAGTGGGTGCGTCACCGATCAGTTCCGCAAAACCGTACTATATCGCCCAATGATTCAGAATGCGAAGATGTTGAAGGCTAAAGCAAAACGGCGTGGAATATACCAAAGGGCAGATCGCTGAGTTGACCGGCGATCCCGACTAACTATGCCTAGTGATCCTTCGTAACAAATTTTTTTGAAAACTATAAATACTTGTTTAAATTTGTAACTTGATATAGAATTTTGATCTGAGACTTAGAAATATTCATTTTTATCCAGTTTTAGTTCTTAGAGTTTCTTGTGAGACATTGTTCTTGAGCTTTAAGGATTTGAAGGTTTCCAATTCCGAGAAATTGGAAGTGGGTGTTGAAGAATCTTCATCTTTGACGTGTGTAAAGACATTTTCTATCATACCCGCTTGATGGAATCATTTTTTGGTATCGATTTCTATCACTTTACCATGTCTAGCTAAAACCCCAGTTCTTGGGGTGTGATTATGTGAATATGGGTTGATTTTACTAATGGGATTGTAGTTGCAAATATAATTTTATTTTCGTGTTTTTGGCTTGCTCGAGAGAGAGGTTTTAGAACCAAAACTACTAAATCGATAGCCTGTGGTTATTGGTTAGTCGTGCGTTAAGCTCGAGAGAGTGAATCCTAAACCCTCTCCCACACATTCAGCTCGAGAGAGTGAATGGTCTAAGGCGAAGGTTGTGCTTAATTGCTGCTTATCGGTGTTCAAGAGAAACTGATTTGATTCAGGGTAAATTGTTGGAGAGAAAATTTACCCCCACTAAAGTCTAGCTTAGTTACAAATTTACAGCGATTTACTATCAATAGAATTTACTCGGTTGTTTAATTTAGCCCATATTCCTATCATATCCCAAGAATCCCATCTCCATATTCATATTTCTATTTTTGTGTTGTTTTTAGTTACTAATTTGACTACAAACCCCCCTTTGATAATTGACACTTGTGTCACCCTTTGATTTAGTATGCTTTTATTCGTTATGTCTTTAACTATGATTGATTAGAACATAATTTTATTTTTCTACTTGATTCTGGACTACTAACTGCTCCCTTTGGACTCGACCCCAACTCACTAGTTGGTTTAATTACTATCGAACGATCGTTGATGTTTAGAATTGGATGAAACATCTTTGATTACGTTAACAATCACCCAACTAAACTAAACTTAAAATGAATTTACCAAGTTAACCTCACCTTGGCCGACTTGGGACAGCAACATAGTGGTCACTCACGAGACCCAACCCACAAACCATGGGTGGGTCTACGGACCGTGCTGTCATCTCGTGGTCCATGGCTGCAACTCACATTTTAGGGGCTTGACCTACGGAGGCCATCCACGGGGCGTGGATGGACCTACGGGGCGTAGGTCCCCATCCGTTGATCATCCCAAAAAATAGCTTTTTAGTTTCTTGGGGGGTTAGGCTTTCGGGTCCTCCTCAAGGACCCTTGGGGTGGTCCTTGGAGAGTCATACCTTGACGTTTAACCCCTAAACCCCTCAACCATAGCTCGGAAAAATATTTTTACAACATGAAACACCTCAGTAACTCCGAAACACACTAGTTAGGCTCTAGTTTTACTTATTCGTTTTACGGGTCGTTATATGATCCCCCACTTGGGAAAATTCATTTTCGAATGATACTTTAAACATATTAAGTGGTTAACGACTCAAGACTAGTAGCCCATCATGCATGCAATATCATAAACAGTGCACAAAACTAGGAGGAAACATCAACTCCACATCAATAAGCTCAAACAACTCCATGCAACTCAAGAAAGTAGGAACTACATCTACAAACTCATTATGCATGAAAACTTCAACATTTCTCATTTCATCAGAGGAATTACCTTTCCCAACTCATACCAAATGCACATCAACATGAGGAACATAATTCATAAAACTCATTTTCTCATTTAAACATGAATTCTTCAAGAACATGCATATCATAAGGAGACCATGGAAACACATAATCACACATGACTCCAAAACATGAAACAAGCTACAAGGAACTCTTGGTCTCAAGCTTGAATAGGAATAGAAGGAAAGAGATAAGGATATCGGAACTCTGAACAACCTTACTATTAAACATACTATCCTCCACTTAGGAGTAAACCCAACTAAGGCTAACATGAAAACAACATAAGAACCTCAATACAACATCCACAACTATGAGGAACTATCACATATCGGTACCTTCATCCGGAAAGGCTCCTTTGCCCATTCTAGTTGAACCTTCTACTAAAGCCTTTTCTAAGATACTACTTCTCATCAAGCAACTCTTGCTTAACAACAACCTCACCAACACCACTTTAGGTGAGAATTTAAGTCAACCCACATCATGAACATCAAGAACACTCCTTGACCTTGCTATCTAAGCACACTATATCCCCCTTGAGAGCAAGCCTATACAAACCCTCTTAAGCATCACTTCTCTCAATTCAAAGGTCGGAACAAGTCAACACTAAGCCTTCACACCCATCACTCAAGATGATTCCAAAACAAGGTGAATTACACTCATACCCTTTTTTAAGGAGTCTACTCACTCAACACATCTAGGCTTTTCTAAAACACTTATTCATCAAATCTTTCAACATACCTCAAAACTCATCATGGCCTTCTACCAACATCATAATATAACATCTCAAATCTACCATAACAAGACTCATCTAGTCACATAACAACAATTGACATCAATACTCACCTTTTTCTCCCTCGATCCTTGTAGCATAAGCCCTTCGAGAATTCACATATTTAAGATAATTAAATTAGGAATAAGAGAGAGAAATTATAAAGTTAATCTCTATGGCACGACTTTAAAAATAATGAAAAAAGTGTAACTTTCTAACGTCCTATAGCCTCTCGCTCATAGATGTGTCGTGACTCACACCAATGAAAAGGACTCTAATAGACGTGGCTTATGAGACACCAATCCTAAAGACCATTCCCAAAACCTTGTGCTCTGATACCATTTTTGTCATGACCTGAGTCTAGACCTTGGATGCGACACGACGTACAAGACTCCGAAAAGCATCATACAGGACCATAGCATTAATAGACATAAGGTAATTGAAAAAGTGCTGAATTTAAAACTTTTCTTTTATAAATCCAACAACCGAAAACATTAAAATCAAGCAGAAGTCTATTGTCTCACATGGCCATGTTAGACATAATCTTGAACAAAAGTAGGGACACGACCCTTTACAATAGAAATCTAAATTAGTCTATTACATGAAAGAACTAGAAACTTAAAATACTTGTCCTCGATCTATGAGGATATACCACTTAGACTTGGAAGAATCTCAATTCAAGCTCCTAGCCATGAGGGAGATCAAATTGAGTGCCAATCCCTATACTTATAGTAAACATGAAGAAAATATAGGTTAGCACAATTAAGTACTAAGTACGATAGCCATGCAAAAACCATGCTTAAATGAATATTTTCTTTGAAAGTCATGATATATGCCATGTTGATAAAACTTCATGAACATAAGCATAAGAGGAATAATATAAGGCATAATCAACATACAAGTCATTTCTTTACATTAGAACATAAAAACCCATATAAGATATTTCATCACATGAAGACTCCACCTCAAGTAACCCTCAATCTATACTTTGTGCAATGTATGAATAACGTCCCATACCACCTTCCACACTAAAGTACCACCTTAAGGTCACCAAAAGTGAACTTACCATTCATCCTTTCCATCTTCACACAATACTCATACAAAAGAGATATAAGCATTTCATAAGTCATATCAACATGTTAGGACAAACATCTAAGACAATCCTACGTCATACTTGTGTAATGTATGAGCAGCATCCCATACTACTAATCATACTAAGTACTCCTTTGAAGTCACTATAGACAAGGCACATTCATAATCAATAAGTAATAACAAGGAAGTAACTCATAATACGATCCAAGTATAACATGCATCATTACATTAAACATATAAGTTATCATTCTTCATTAGCTTCATTACCTTAAGATCACCTTCATTCATTAACCATTAAGCCAACATTTTCATTAACATGATCTAAGAGCCCATTCAATTCATTTAACATTATAAAGGAACACACCATAACCCCGCTCAAAGCCTACTTGTGCAATGCATAGATGGAGTCCCAGACCACCGTCCACACTAAGTAGTGCATTATTGAGAAGCCATAGTTCATTAACATTCTTTGTAGGGGTAAGCCTTAACCGACATAGACTATGTGAGCAATTTATGGAATCCCAGTCTCACCCTCACCGGATAAGGGATTCCTACTAGCCTAAGCTAGGACCGTTCATTTTAGCATAGGTGGATCCACTAGCTAATATCCTATGTGGGCACATAGTTATGTGATAGGGAGATTGCTACTAGATGCCCCGCCTCAACTCACAGATGAGCATCCATCTCAAGAGGTAGCTACTAGATACCCCACCTCAACTCATGGATGAGCATCCACCCCATTTCAAATCCACTCGGTGCTTAGCATTATTCCCCATAGAGTACTTGGCATTCATTACATTAGTTCATTATGGGATAAGAGATTGTTACTAGATACCCAACCTTAACTCATAGATGATCATCCATCCCAAACCCAATATTCATTCATTGGATATCTCATAGATTCAAATATTAGAGTAGCCTTTCACCTAAGAATCCCCATATTGTGAGAAAGTTCTTTCACAACATGTCATTGACATTCATTAGAGTACAATTGAGAATAGACTTTCAATAAGTACTTCATCATTAACATTATCATAGAAAACTCCAATCATTAGTCATTCATGAGTGTGTGTGAGTATGTGAGAAAAGCCTTTCACATAAATCATCATCATACATAAGGGTTAATTGAGCATATACTTCCAATCACCACACAATTACCTTAGAAACATGATCATACACTTTCACTTAGATCACACACATATACTTCACATCATAATCATGTATAGATCCTTCATGAAATTGCCTTTCAAGGCCATGAACCAAAATCAACCCATAAATCTAAGATACTACAATAGATAAGGAAATTTACATGATTCAATAACTAATTCAATATAAACATAAGCAATTCAATAGACTTTCATGATCAATCAATTCCCAATCACAAATCACAATTTATGAATTTGGGGAAAAACATGGGTTCTAGGAAGAAATCATATTAATTCACCTTTTAATCCAAAATTCATTCATAATTCAATGCAATATAGCCTTTAGAAAATTTTACAATCGAACCCATGTCAAGATTGAAAACTAGGGTTTTAGGGGAAATTGGAGACTTGAAATCAACTTTGAAATTGGCTCCCGGAAAGAAACTAATTCAAGGATGAAGACTACCATACCTTCTATGGAAGAACTCCACGAAAATACCTTGAAAAACTTTAAGTCTTGACCTTGGAAGCTTGAATCCTTCACCTCCAATGGAGGTTTCTAGAGAGAGAACTTTTGGAGAAGAGAGTTGGGTTATACTTTGTGTTTTGAATAAATAACTAGAAAAGGGAGTTTAATACTTTAAATAACCAATTAAATCCGTCCCAAACTAAACTAAACTTATAATGAATTTACCAAGTTAACCTCACCTTGACCGACTTTGGACAACAACATAGTGGTCACTCTCGAGACCTCACCCACAAACCATGGGTGGGTCTACGGACCGTGCTTTCATCTCATGCTCCATGGATGCAACTCACATTTTTGGGGCTTGACCTACAGAGGCCATCCACGGGGCATGGATGGACCTACGGGGCATAGGTCCCCATCCGTAGGTTATCCCAAAAAGCAGCTTTTTAGTTTCTAGGGGTCTTGGAGGTTAGGCTATAGGGTCCTCCTCAAGGACCCTTGGTATGGTCAATGGGGAGTCGTACCTTGACGTTTAACTCCTAAACCCCTCAACCATAGCTTGGGACAACATTTTTACAACATGAAACCCTTCAACAACTCCAATGCACACTAGTTAGGCTCTAGTTTCACTTATTCGTTTTACGGGTCATTATAGTCGACCTGCTAGTGGTTCACACCCAGCCAAGCTTGGTGGAATACGAAGCCCTTCATGGGTCATAGATCCCCACATGAGCCGTGGAATGCCTCCTAGAGGTGAGGCAGAGCCACCAAGGCTCAAGTGTTGAACCACGGAGCGTCCACGGGCCATGGTCTTGATGATAGACCATGGATGGGTCCGTTGTCCTTAGCTGGCAAACCCTCAGCCCAAGTGAAGAACCACAGTGGACTTCACGATCTGTGGTCCTTCACACAGTTCGTGAAGTAGACCGTATGTAGGGTACCAGAAAGCAATAGCACTGTCCCATGAACCACGACCAACTTGACGGGCCGTGGTCCCTTAAACGGTCTGTCAGTGGCTCCATGGATGGACCTCCTAAGATTTGAAGTTAGGATCGTTTAGGTCTTTTCCCTAGGCATTGGGCATTTGAACTACGTCATTTTACTCAGTGTAAGCCTAATAATTTAGTGAGAACCTACCTACAACCTTTATTCTACAAAATTCATCGAACTTAGAGAAAGGAAGAGGAAACTCGACCAACCTCTCAAGAACAACGTAGATGGTTTTCTTGAAGTTCAAGTCCCCAAAATCAAAGGATTCCTCCGTAGATTTCGTCCCCAAATATGTGGGATTTCACTAGTGGGTTTCTTTCATCAGATAGGTCCCTAGAATTCAGCCAGATCCTTGATTCTACAAATCTTGGTTAGACCTAGGGTTTGTAAAATCTTGGAGAATTGTTATGATTTCAGTTTCTATAATATCCAAAATATAAATATCATGTTTTCTTTGAAATGTTACTTAATTCCTTGTATGAAACTCAGAACTCTAGTTTGTGTAGATTCTCTTAGTTCATGAGTTGCACTTGCTAGTTAAGTAGAAATATATAAATATTTCAGATTTCGGATGTTACATTCGCAATATATAAATGTTTCATTCTCAGTTACCATGTATGTATTTTGAGCTATTCAATATTTTAGTTACATAGCAATTATATACATATTCAGTTGGGAGTAGACTGATGAGTCCACGATTTGGACTCATTTAGGACTTTATTTTAATAAATTTAGTGTCCTCAAATGCATATTTTGTCCCCATTACTGATGTAAATCCTTGAACTTCAGGTATTTGGACTTAGGGACAGAGCATGGACACTATTGAGCAAAAAAGAACAAGGCATCTGAAAGAACTAAGACAACAAGATCTGAGGATCGCCTAAACGATTGGGCGAGTCCATGAATGGCCTTGGTCTCACCTAATGTTCCAGTGTGCCAAGCCCTGAAGGAGAAAATCAAGTTGGCGATAGAAAGGAGAAGTCGGTGAATCACCGAATAGTTCCGCGATGCAGTGCCTTATCACGCAAAGTTACAGAACTTCAAGGATGCTGAAGGCAAAAGGAAAATGGCGAAACAAATGACCGAAGGGCGGATCGCCAAGTGGATCGATGATCCTGACTTACTGCACCAAGTGGTCCTTCGCAACATATTTTTTTGACAATTATAAATACTTGTTTGAATATTTAGTTTAGTATGCAAATTTAGAATATCAAGTTTATTATTTAGTTTTAGAGCTTAGAACTGAATTTGGAGACTTTTTTCCTAAAAAGTGAATTCGTTCAGTAGTTGTGGTTGAATTTAATGGGTTGTAGTTGAAAATACATTCTTAACTTCGTGTTTTTGGCTTGCTCGAGAGAGAGGTTTTAAAACCAAAACTACTGAATTGATGGACTCTGGTTATTGGGTTGTCACGGATTCAGCTCCAGAGAGTGAATCCTAAACCCTTTCCCATACATTCAGCTCGAGAGAGTGAATGGACTAAAGCGAAGGCAGTGCTTTATTGCTGCTTATTGGTGTTCGAGGGAAACAAATTTATCCCCACTAAAGTCTAGCTTATTCACTAATTTACAGTGATTTACTATTTATTGCAATTACCCGGTTGTTTACTAAGCCCATAATCCGATCACATCCCAAGAATACCATCTCCATATTCGTATTTCCGTATTATTTGCTGTTTTGAGTTGATAATTGACTACAAAACACCACTTTGATATTTGACACTTATGTCACCCCAAACTTGAATTATGTTTTTCTTCATAAATGTTTTTAGCTATGATTGACTTGAGCATATTTATGCTTTTTTGTTGATTCTCGATTATGAACCGGTCCTTTGGGACTCGACCCCAACTCACTAGTTGGGTTATATTACTATTGAATGATCATTTATGCTTAGTATTTGATGAAGAATCTTTGATAGCATTTTAATATTTAATCGAAATGGCGCCGCTGCCGGGGAGTGGTTTTACTTGAGAATTTTTAGTTAAGTTAAATTTTGTTCTTGTTAATTATAGTGATACTTACGTAATTTTAGTTTTTCTTTGCTTGTTTGTGTGTTGAAAACATGAAGTATGAATGTGAATGGTGACAATGGTTACAAAATGGACCACCCCCTTTTGAGACTGTTGAATTTTATGGATAACCTCCTGATGTTCAAGCAATTAAGGGGTGAGACTATCCATGATATGTGGTCAAAATTTAAAGAAATACTACAACAATGCCCATCTCATGGAATGTTAGATAAATTGCTAATGGAATGCTTCTATAGAGGTCTTTGTCCCAAAAATAGAGACGCTGTTGATAAACCTTTTGCGGGTTGTTTTGAACAACAACCCTATGAAGTAGTAGCCCAACTCCTTGATGGCGTGATTAAAGCCAACAAAGAAATAGAGAAAACACAAGAATGGGCTGCATTGTTGACGCAGTTGGATGTCTAGTCCAACAAAGTTATGGAGTTAGAGGAAAGGTCCAAAAAGAAGGACAAGTACCATCCTCATCACGAGAGTCAAAAGATGAAGCGACTGGAGGGTGAACAAAATAAAGATACTCTATCACATATTCTACACAAAATCAAAGAACAAGATAGAGTGTTGATTGAGATAAACGAGAATATCATAATGCTTAATCAGATGATAACCTCTCATTCCATGATTATTCAACTGCAAGA
Organism: Solanum piurae; assembly: GCA_029582685.1. NCBI lineage: Eukaryota > Viridiplantae > Streptophyta > Magnoliopsida > Solanales > Solanaceae > Solanum > Solanum piurae. The sequence continues at coordinate 30,882 of JAJOOO010016507.1, forward strand.
CGCCCAAATAGACCAAGTGTTGTCGTGTGTTTATTCACAGTTTTATGAGGGTTTTCCTAGTGACACGATGCCCAACCCCAAGAATGAGGGTTCAAGGTGGACTTGCGTCGTGCCACGATGTTTACTAAGGCACTTTATGGGAGGCAACCCAAGTTTTATTTTCTCTTTTCTTTTTATGTTTGGAATAATGGTGTGTTGATTGTGTAGGTTAAAGTGTGGAACGTGTTTTAAAAGTGCAGATTGGCGAGCAAAAGTTCCAGTCGATGAATTTCCAAAGAGGTCGGCGACCCTGATCTAGACCGCCATTGGACTCAAGACAATTTCAAATTGGAGTCTGTAAAACTCGGCGAACCCAGGAAATTATTGGCGAATTATCGACCAGGTCGGCGATCACGATATTGTGCGATATTTGGACCCCAAAATTTACTAGAGGTCCTGTAAAACTCATCGAGGTAAGTGAGAATTCAGGGTGTCACCGAGTGGTTCGGTGAGCACGACTAATGTCACCAAATGGGCAAGAACTCGACTGTTTTTAAAAGGCTAAAGGTTAAAACTTCCAACTCTTTTACTTTCCTCACTTTTCATCTTCCAAAGTCACACCCGCACTTTAGCTTTTATATTTTTCACATTTCTACCATATTTTGGTCGTTCATTCGTGCTCAGATTTGGTTTACATTGCCGCCTAGCATTTCAATCTTATTATCGGCTTAAAAGGTTGGTTTTCCGAACCCCAATTTTATATTTATTAAATTTGTTCTCATTTGCAATAATATTATCTTGTTGAAGTGTGCTGGGCCTCTCTGATAGGATTAGAATGTTTAAATTCCTATTTTAATTTGAAAACTTTCTCGTATATGTGTATATTGTTAAAAACCCATATTTTTATGCTTTAAAATTTGTTAAAAGGTGGGGGGTTGTGAATGCATATGTTGGGTGAAGTCTAAGTAACCCATATTTGTGCCAAACAAAGTAAATTTTCCCAATGATAGAATGGGTGACGTCATTCTTAAGGGCAAAGGTCGTCAATTGGCCAAATTTGGCAAAATCGGGAGAAGTTTGAGTATCCCGAGGCAATGGGTGCTATAGTTCTTGCTTTAATTCTACTAGTGCTAGGTTTAATTTTATTTTCGGGGGTTGTGGGGTTGAATTCGAGAAGTTGGGTTGAAAATAGGCACGTTGGGTCATTTGGCGAGTTGAGTCGAGCTCGTCGAACCACTCGGCGGTTCGCCTAAAGTCCCCATCTCACCTTGAATTTCATTCTTTATGTGTTGTTGGGTTCTGTACCTTTCGGCGAGAAACCTTTGGTCGCCAAAGGCACTCGGCGACTCTCCGAAAGGATTCTTGATCGCCCTTTGTCTGCACCCCTAACCCTTTTTGCACTATAACTTTTGGCGGTATGACCCTTGCTCGCCAAAAGTTGTTTACGATTCGCTGAAAGGCCCTTCCTATCGCCAACTTGCCAAAATTTTAGAGCTAATCCTTTCGGCGAGCCTGATCCAGTTCGCCAAAGCAATTCAGCGAGTCTTTCTGGAATTACTATCTGTGATCTTAGTTGAAATATTTCTAAATTTTTTTATGTTTTGCAGATATGGTACGAACAAATATAGACATGCCACCCCAAAAAAGAGCACATGGTATCACAATAAATGAGGGGGGTTCAACTCCTCCAAAGAAGCGCAGGCAAGAGCCTCAACTGGGTGATAAAGGCAAGGGAAAGAGGCCCATTTCTAACAGAGTGACCACTAGCTCCCAGGATGTTCTATCTGAACCTGAGGATGACCAACCACTGCACTCCCGGAGGGCTGAGATCCAGTCTAGATCTCACACTACTTCTGCCAGAATTTCTCCAGCTCCCGCGCCAGCAGACTCAGTGCCAGCTCAGGCACCTCCTGTGGCCCCAATGCCATCCATCATTCCTCCTTCCAGACTTCTCAAACGGTTGAAAGGCCATGGTTTGCGAACCATCTTAGAGGAGAAGATGCTCTCGATAGAGGGGCTGGAGGGAAAGTACTCCGATGTGCGGGACACCCACAGCTACCATAGGTTTGACCAGTTTACCAGGCCCCAAGGCCCTTATATTCGTTCATAGGTCTGGAAGTTCTATACAACCTATGGGGAGTTCATGCCAAAAAGTAAGAAAAAGGCCAGCGAGTTCAGATCGGTGAAGTCAATCATGGTTATGGGTAAGGAACTTGGATGCAGTAGTGAGCATATTAAAATTGTATTGGATAGAGTGTTGCACTCTACATGTCCTTATGATAGGTTACCTGTGGCTCAGTCTTTAGATGACTTGAAGGGGTGGTTGGCTCTACTGATTTCCGACACCACCCCGAGATGGATAGAGGCAGGAGTTCCCATAGAAAAGAGGGACTTGGGCATTGCTACTCGTTTCTAGTTTGGCTTCATTAGCAACACCATAATGCCTTCCCAAAATGAGTCCATTCAGTGCCATATTAAATCAGCCTACCTTGGAGCTATCATGTCCCAGAGGAGCATCGACTTGGGACTTCTTATTGAGCAGGAGATGGCCATGAGGTCCATGAGGGCCATGAGGGCCAAGAAGAGGCAGACCTCCTTGCCATTCCCAGTCCTGATAACTGAATTATGCCAACTTGCTGGAGTACCCCAGGATGCTGCTAGAGATTTTGATGTTACCCCATCCTCCTCCACTGACATCCAGCATATTGAGGTCGAGTATACTAGAGAGGAGGCTGAAAGGAGGAGGGAAGCTCTGATGGACACATCCCCGGAGGTGGATGGTGATTCGATACCTGCAGAGGCATCTTTGCCTACTTCGGCCTATGAGCCTTCAGGTACTTTTGCCCCTACCTATTCTTCACATGCTTTAGGCACATCCACTTCCTCCCAGCAGACTAAGATTACTTAGGTGATGATGTTGAAGATGGGGCATCTAGCCAATTCAGCTATTGTGAGGGTGACTCGATTAGAGAGATTTGTCCCCTTGATGATTGAGGTTACTATCTTAGCTGCACTGACTCCCCACCGGACCTCTGTTAATGATTTGACTACTAGAGTCTCAGCTTGTGAGAGAAGGAAAAGGGAGACCTCCGAGGTTATTGCTTTAAGAGGCGAGGTAGCTGACTTGAGGGAGGATGTTGACTATTTAAATTCTGCTGACTTAACATCATTACTGGAGGTTGTTGATGACATGGATGCACCTGAGACTTCACAGATTCCTCCGGGTACCACCAGTGACATACTCAGGGATGAGGCATCAGTTGATGAGTCGGATGCTAAGACCGCTGAGGAGAAGATATAGATATGAGAGAAGAGCATATATGGAGACTTGCCACATCTTGAGGAGATGATTATGCAGTGAGTGATCTAGATATCGCTGACCGAGATGACAATGATAGCTCCTAGTGGATCTAGTACTGCTGGTCCTTCTGAGGCGACTCTGGGCAATGATGCCCAAGTCCATACTGACACACCGGGAACTGATGCCCAGACAGATGGAATGACTGCGTAGACACGATCCCCTCTTTACCTCCCTCTCTGTCTTACTTTTACTTTGACTTATGGATGTTTTATTTTGTTTGTATTTCTGGACAAATGATTTTATTTGTGGTGGGGTGAGGCCCACCTTTTGTATTATTTTTTTGTGAATATTGATGTTTTGCTTATATATTTGGTTTTTGAGCTGAATATGTGTTATACACTGCTTTGTGTGGAAGGTTTGAGCTTTTGGCTCTGTGTTTTTAATTGTAAATAATTTTTGACCCTTCCAAAAAATTAAGATAATAAAAAATATTTGCCACCTCTTCTTTCTGTTGAATGTGGTTGTTCTTTTGCAAAATTGAGTATTGGTTTTGATCAATACCGATGACTTGAATAGTTCTTATAATTGAACAAACATGAATGTGCGGCTACAATGCGGCCAAATGAAGTTGCATAGTCAATATGTGAACTCTTTGCATCTCGTTGTGACTAGCCAGGTACCGGATTGAGTCTCTTGTGATGAGCATTGCACACTAGCAAAAGTATGCAGTCTTGTTTTGGCATTTGTGTCGATGCCTTGTGTGATGAGCTTACCGTGAACCATGTGTGATGACACCTAGAATTTTCCCCGTTGGTCCGGTTAACTAAGTGAGGCAATCTCTTGAGATGATCTTAGTCAACTTTAAAGAGTGTTAACCAATTTGACATTATACCTCTTTTTGTGGCCTACCTTGTGAGTGTGTGAACCCCTCTTTAACACCCCTTGAACCTTAACCTTTTCTTGGAAGAAACTTGATGAAAATATAACCTTTCTTGATCCATTACCCATAACCCTCATGATTTGTGATTTGTTTGAATAGCCAACTTAGGCCAAAAGTTTAAGTTGGGGGTGTGGTGAAAAGAAAAGCTAAATCAAGAAATACAAATTTTATTCCATTTTGAGTTTTTGTAGAGTTAGTTGGGGGCATGTCCTAGAAACTCAACTCAGTTAGAGGCTATTCGGACATAGTAGTAGATTCAGCTTGAGTGGTTAAGTGATTATTTCAGTTATTACTAAACTCTTAGTATGTTTTACGTATTCAAACTAGTTGGATTTTTCCCATTTCAGATATTCACTATTCTTAGCTTCCGCATAGTTCATACTCTACTTGGTTATTTTTAGTACGCTTATGATATGCAAGACTCAGGGTTAGCTTGGGGTCACTCGTGATCCTAGGTCCCGTGTTATGTCGAGGGGGTAGCCTCAGGGCGTGAAAAACTTTGTATTAGAGCATTAGGTTCAATAGTCCTAGGATGTCTGAAAGCCGCACTAAATAGAGTCTCTTTAATGGGTGTTAAGTGCACCAGCCTAATCTGTTGTTCGTAGGTATGATCGAACTTCTCCTTTCTAATCTATCGTTATGCATTTCAGATCATGCCTCCTCGTAGAACCAACACAAATGCTAGATTTTGATATCATTGTGGGCATAGATTGGTTACAGGCCTGTTATACCTCAGTCAAAATAATTAGCAGGTCCCAGTTCCTACTAACACAAATGCTAGATTTTGATATCATTGTGGGCATAGATTGGTTACAGGCCTGTTATACCTCAGTCAATTGTAGAACTAGGATTGTTCAGTTTTTGTTTCAAAATGAGCCAATCTTAGAGTGGAAGGGTAGTATCTCACTTCTTATGGGTCGATTTATCTTTTATCTTAAGGCCATAAAAATAATTTCCAAATAGTATATCTATCATCTAGTTCGGGTAAGGGATTGAAACTCTAAAACCCCAACTCTTGAGTCAGTCTCAGTAGTAAATGAGTTACCAGAAGTGTGTCCAGAAGATCTTCCAAGAGTTCCTCCTGAAAGGGAAATCAACTTAGGAATAAATCTCCTCCTAGATATTTTGATTCCTCCTTACAGAATGGCTCTAGTCTAGCTTAAGGAATAAGATAAGGGCTTCATCAGACCCTGTATCTTTCCATGGGGTGCTCTAGTGTTGTTCGTGAAAAAGAAATATGGTTCACTAAGAATGTGCATTGACAATCGACAGATGAAAAAAGTCATAATCAATTATAAGTATCTCATCGCCATGATTGATGACTTGTTCGACCAACTTCAGGTGCTAGTTGCTTTTCTAAGATAGACCTTAGATCCAGCTATCATCAGTTGAGAGTCACTGATAGTGACATTATGAAGTTAGATCTAATAACTTCATATGGTCATTATGAATTTGTAGTTATGTCTTTTGTACTAAAAAATGCTCCTTCAACTTTCATTGACTAAATGAGCAGAGTGTTCAAACAATATTTGGACTGGTTCGTTATATTCTTTATTGATGATATCCTCATTTATTCTTGGAATGAGGAGGAGAATGTGACTCATTTGAGAGTTGTCATGCCGACTCTCAAAGATCGCCAACTATTAGCTAAGTTCAGAAAATGTTAATTCTGGTTACAGTCCGTCGCTTTTTTGGCCATGTGGTATTCAACGAAGGGATCCGAGTAGATTCTCAAAAAATTGAGGCAGTACAGCATTGGCCCAGACCCACCACTCCAGCAAATATCAGAAGTTTCTTAGGTTTCGCCTGGTATTACAGGAGGTTCATTGAAGGATTTTCATCCATAGCTTCCCCATTGACCAGGTTGACTCAGAAGAAGGTCAAATTTCAGTGGTCAGATGAGTGTGAGAAAAGCTTCTATTTAATAGAAGACTAGGTTGACTACAACTCCTATCTTGACCCTGCCCAATGGTTTAGACGGTTATGTGATTTATTGTTATGCATCCAAGGTCGGCATAGGTTGTGTGTTGATGCAGCGAGGTAAGGTCATACTTATGCTTCTAGAAATCTTAAGGTTCATGAGAAGAACTACCCAACTCATGACCTCGAGCTTACAGTGGTAGTATTTTCCCTTAAGATTAGGAGACACTAGTTGTATGGTGTTCATGTTGATGTATTCACATATCATAAGAGCCTCAAGTATGTGTTCACCTAGAAAAAGTCAAATCTTCATTTGAGGAGATGGCTTGAATTCCTCAAAGATTCTAACATGAATGTGCTTTACCATCCTGGTAAGACCAATGTAGTGTTGATGCTCTCAGCAGGCTATCTATGAGTGGTGTAGCACAAGTGGAGGAGGAAAGGAAAGATCTAGCCAAAGATTTTCACCGGCTTACTCTCTTAGGAGTTTTCCTTACAAACTTATCAGATAGTTGGGTGATAGTTCATAATGGATCAGAATCTTCATTGATAACGGAGGTTAAGGAAACACAAGATAGTTATCATATATTACTTTTGTTGAAAGTTACAGTTTATCAGTAGAAAATTGAGATTTTCTCCCAAGGGGGAGATTGTGTGCTTCGTTAACATGATCGCTTGTGTATTCCTAATGTGGGTGAGTTGAGGCAGCATATCCTTACAGAAGCTCATAAATCTAGGGATTATATCCATCCAGGTGCCACTAAGATGTACCATGATCTATGAGAAGTCTTTTGGTGGAAAGGCATGAAGAGGGACATAACAGACCTTGTGGCTGAATGTCCTAATTATCAATAGGTTAAGGTAGAACATCATAAACCAGAAGGTATGACTCAAAAGATTAAAATTCCTATATGAAAATGGGAAGTGATAAACATGGACTTCATTACGGTTTACTTTGTACTCGCAGACATCATAACTCCATTTGGGTGATAGTGGACAAAGTTACTAAGTTCGCTCACTTCTAGGATGTCAAGACTATAGATTCAGTGGAGGGCTACGCTAAACTCTACATTCATCAGATAGTCTTGTGCATGGGGTTCCCTTGTCTATTATCTTTGATAGAGATCCTTAGTTTACCTCTCATTTCTGGAAATCATTTTAGGAAGGTCTTAGTACTAATGTAAATCTCAGTACAACATTTCATCCACAGACGGATGGTCTATACCATTTAGACCTCAGAAGATATGTTGAGAGCTTGCGTGATCAATTTCAAGGGTATTTGGGATGATCACCTACCTCTCATAGAGTTTGCCTACAGCAATAGTTTTCCTTCCAGTATTCAGATTGATCCATATAAGGCACTATATGGGCGTAGATGCAGGTCCCAATTGGTTGGCTTGAAGTAGGGGAAGCAGCATTGAGTATGCCTGATTTAGTTCATCAAGCTATGGCGAAGTTTCAATTCATAAAGGATAGACTTTCAGAGTAGCAAAGTCCTATGCAGATGTGAGAAGAAAATACTTAGAATTTGAAATCGATGATTGGGTCTTCCTGAAGGTGTCACCTATGAAGGGGGTGATGAGATTTAGCAAGAAAGGGAATCTTAGTCCTAGATATATAGGTCCTTACAGAATCCTGAAAAGGTTTGGTATGTGGCATATGAGTTAGACTTTCCAATAGAACTAACACCGGTTCATCCAGTCTTTCACTTTTCCTTATTGAATAAGTGTGTGGGTAATCCGGCATCAATAGTACCATTAGAGAGTATGGTTGTGAAGGATAGTCTCACTTATGAGCAGGTGCCATTAGATATTCTTGTGGAGGAGTCGGTCCATAGAGGGAGCTACTTCAGAAGAAGAAGCATCCATGAAGACCAAGTGTCCTAACCTCTTTCCTTCCGATTCCGTTTCACCTTGAGGTAATAGTTCCTCTCCAGTCTCTTAGTTTATTCTTGTGTAAATTCAGTGTTAGTATCTTGTTCCTTAAGTTATTCTTGCATTTCAGCATATTTTCATGTTCTTCGAACTATGTTCAGTTAGATATAAGGTTTAAGTACTTTGTGGTAGGGATTGTAGTTCCTTCTCTCCATACTCAATTTTTAGGACTTCATTCAAGTATGAATGTTCCCAAAGGGGAGATAGTTTAATAACTCAAAACCTATTAGACCTGGACAACAAAAATTTTGTGAATCACAAAAGGATTCACGGACTGTGAAAGGAACAACAGTTTGTCGACTTGCTTGTCGTTCACACCCAGCCAAGCGTGGTGGACCACAGAGCACTTCACGGGCCGTGGATACCCACATGAGTTGTGGGATGGATCTTAGAAGTGAGGCAGAGCCAACAGGGGTTAAGTGTTAAACCACGGAGCCCTCCACGGACCGTGGTCTTGATGACGGACTGTGGATGGGTCCGTCCTCCTGAGCAAGTATACCCTCATCCCATGTGAAGAACTTTAGTGGCCTTCACAGTCCGTGGTCCTTCACACGATCCGTGAAGTCGACCATATGTGGAGTACCAGAAACCAGTAGCACTGGCCCATGAACCACGACTCACTTGATGGACCGTGGTCCCTTCGACGATCTGTCAGTGGCTCCGTGGATGGGCCTCATCATCTTTTATGTCAGGGTCATTTTGGTCTTTTCCCTAGGCATTGCGCATTAAAACTATGTCATTGTATACCTATACGACGTCTTTTTACTCAGTTTAAGCCTAATAATTTTGCAAGAACCTACCTACAACCTTTATTCTCCAAAATTTTTTGAACTTAGAGCAAAAAGAAAAGGAAAGTCGACCAGCCTCTCAAGAACAACGCAGAAGGTTTTCTTAAAGTTCCAGCCCCTTAATCAAAGGATTTCTTCGTAGATTTCATCATCAGGTATGTGGTATTTCAGTAGTGGGTTCCTTTCAACCACAATGTCCCTAGAATTCAGTCAGAACCTTGATTCTACAAAACTTTTTTAGACTTAGGGTTTGTAAAATCTTGGAGCATTGTTATGATTTCAGTTGTTATAGTATCCATTAACTAAATATCATGTTTTCTTGGAAACGTTACTTAATTCCTTGTATGAAACTTAGAACCCTAGTTTGTAGATTCTCTTAGTTCATGAATTACACTTGCTAGATCAGTTGAATAGATAATCATATTCCAGATTTCAAATGTTACATTATCAGTATATATAAATATTGCATTCTCAGTTAGCATGTAATTATTTTAAGCTATTCAATATTTTAGTTTCATTACCGTCATATACATATTTAGTTGGGATTAGACCAAGCACCAAGTTGGAATAGGGTGATGCGTTCCCTCATTGTAACACCCTGTATTCTACGTTACTTGGTATAGTTATGGACTCGGATTCCTATGTGACTAGTGACAATAGAATAGGTTTAAAGTGAGATACTAAAAGGTGGTATTTGATGTAAGAGTCAAAGTGGTCAAGTGTGTATTAGTGTTATGGTCTTGTAAAGAAACTAAGATTGGGAAAATGGTGTAAAATAAGTGAGGTGCTTGCTTGACTAAACTATGCTAGTAGGTGACAAGTAGGTGATACACCTACTTAGAATTAGTGGACTGCCTTTTTAAGTGAAAAGGGCAAGTAGGTAATGCACCTACTTAGAATTAGTGGACTTCATTTTAAGTGAAATGGGCAAGTAGGTGAGATACCTACTTACAAACTTGTGGCAGAAATTAAGGAGGTGATGCACCTGCTTGCTTAATAGTAAAGGACCATATTATTTCTCCAATTTAATAAGTGAAAACGTCCAAAAGGGACCTTTAAAGCACTCAAGCTTATCACATCTCCTTCATCACTTATTCTCCAGAAAATTACTCCCAAGGAAAGCCATAGAAGCTCCAAGAGTTCTGGTCTACATATTCACCATTAAAATCTGAAGGAAACAGGTGTTTTTAAAGTACAAGTTGGTAAAATATCTCCCATTTTAAGGAATTCAAGTGATAATCTGATTTAACATCAAGGTAAGGGGGAGAGGACAACCTAAAAATTGAAGAATCCAAGTCTTAGTAAGTGAGGTTTCTGTCCAGCAAGATAAATAATCTGAAAGGAGGATGGTTAACTCATTGTAATATCCAAATTTGTGCAGCAAGGTATGTAAGACTATTCGATTTCCTATTTCTTTGGCATGAATCCAACACTTGCATTCCAAAAAGTGAGCTTTCTAAGTGCCCTTGGTAGTGACTGATACATAGTTGTAGTTCCTACTCCCTAGAGTAGTAAAGTGAGTACTCTAATATGAGTTTGTTACTAAATGTATGTGCTTACTCTACAAAGTATTAGCATGCAAGGTTTAAACTTGTTTCATCGTCAAAGTACCCTTGGCACGTATTTCCCTTATATAAATCAAAATGATCCTAGATCACACATGGTACATATGTTTATATGTTGGATATACAATCTGCCCATATCATGCCAACTTGCTTCAATTATCTATATATATGTCATCTTTTAACATGTTCATATATTCCGTTTATTGGTTATTACTCCCATTGTGTTAGACTATAATGTTACCTCACAGGATCCCTACTTTCTATATTGTACATTTTATATGTACTTACTTGGAATATGTATCTGTCCTAAAGTTGACTCTGCCCACGTTCTCCCTTGGTTCCACGTTCATGTATACCTTGTATTTGATATTAGTTAGTGAGTATTTGGCTATCATATATAGTTTAAATCTCTTGGCTGAATGTTAAATGTCTTCACTTGATATGTTCTTCAATTTGAGATGCCAAAATGCTTACTGAGTCATATAAGCTCGTAAGTATTAAACGTTCATGTCACATTTGCTTCCTAGGTCATTGTTATTATCGTAAGTCCATATTCATATGTTTTCTACTACTGGTCCATAGTTCCAAATCTCAATAATGATTAGGACCACCAAAACAACAATCTCAAAAGAGTTATGATCATCAAAAGAACAATCTCAAAAGAGTTATGAACGTCAAAACAACATTCCAAAGATTAAAGAATCTAAGTGAAGCAATCTGTATAATTATGGGTGGCAGCCCAGGGGTAAATGCCTAGCATCGGCTGATCCCAATTGGTATAAGAGGGTGGCAGCTCAGGGGAGAAAGCCTAGCATAGGCCGATCCCAATTTGTGGAATTATGAGGACAACATAACAGGTGTTAAAATGCCCAACATGGGTCATCCTCTTCTACCGTTGGTCAGCTGGTCATTTGTATCATATGTCTTATAAATATTATAATGCAAAGAAAAGTAAAGAAAAGAATGTAAAATACACGATTCCACAAGTATAAGCAATGGTTGTCTCTAATCCTTATCTGTTGGTATTTGGTTTCACTTGAGCTCTCATTTTACATATGGTTGTATTATGACTTAAATATTTAGAACATTCTTTCATACTGACGTCCCTTATTGGGGACGCTGCATTTCATGCTACAGGTACATGTACTCAACTAGTAGACCTCCCCAATAGAAGCACATGATACTCAGCGGTTGTTGGTGAGCTCCAGGTTGATTCGAGGCTTTGTCCAGTCTTTACTATGCGTATTTCATAGTGGTATAGTCATGGACTCCAATAGAGGCTTTGTAGACATTGTAAATCTATTATCTGAATTCATAGTTTCACTTGTCACATGTATCGGTTAAGCTAGTCAACATGTGTTGTATATGAAACTTCTCATTAGTAAATATATTTGCATAGTAGTAGTTTGTTTTCTCATCATAGGTGACTTTAAAGCGTGTGTTCATATGGTACTTTTCTGTCTCACCTAGGGTTGGGGTGTGACACTCATAGTCCGAGAAGTACATACCCATATAGGAGTATAAGTCCCCTCTATTGGGAATTAGATTTAGAGATCATGTTCGTCATGCCTTTATACCCCTGGCAAGGTATATTGGGTCTTCTCGATGGGGCGTAGACATCAGACTCCATGTTTAGGTCACGTGGTTTCATGTTGGTTAATAGTAGCTTCGACAGTGAAGCTCTTAGTATACTTTAGCATTCAGTTCAACATGTTATTTTTCATGATTAGTACTTGGTCATTGCATTCAATTTAGCTTTCTAGTTATGATTCAGTAATTATATTCTTGCTCAATTATGCTTGTCAAGCATATATATTGGTTCATCTTAATATCTATATCCTGCGTGCTTAGTACATTCCAAGTATTGACCCATACTCTGCGCTATATCCTTTCATGTGTGATTGTGGTTGTTCTTGTGAAAATTTTAGCATCGGTTATGATCAATACCGATGACTTGAATAGTGCTCATAATTGAACGATATGAATGTGCCGCTATGATGAGGCCAAATGAAGTTGCATAGACAATGTGTGGACTTTTTACATCTCGTTGTGACTAGCAGGTTATCGAATGAGTCTCTCGTGATGAACATTACAAATTAGCTAGAAAGTGTGGAGTCTCATTTGATATTGGCGCGCTAATGCCTTGTGTAATGAGCTTACCTTGAATATTGTGTGTGATGACACCTGGAATTTGCTCCATAGGTCTGGTTGACTAAGTTATGCAAGCACTTGAAATGACCTTAAGCAACAATTTTAAATTGTGAAACAATTTGACAATATACCTCTTTTGTGGCCAACATTGTGAGATGTGTGAACCTTGCTTAAACCCTTTTTAGCCTTATCCTTTTGTTGAAAGAACCTTGAAATTGTGGTCCCTCTTTATCCATGCACCCATAACTCTCATGAAGTGTTGTTTATTTGAATAGCCAACTAAAGAGAAAAGCCTAAGTTGGGGGTGTGGTCAAAAGAGAAGGTAAATAGAGAAATGTGAAAAATCCCCCCTTTGAGCAATGGTGTTGAAAAGGATGGAACCCCTCCATATAAAAAAAAGAGAAAGAAAAGAAGAAAACTAAAGAAAAAGAATGAAAAAGTTGTGAAATAAAGTAATGAAAGTTGCAAAAGAAATGGGGTATCCGATAGTCCATTTGAAGTTGAATAGTGAGCTTGATCAAAGTGTTAAAGAAAGGGAAGAAAGTGATGTTCAGACTACATTTCATGAAGGTAATATCCACTGCGCCTAAATGACCATACCTTTACACTCAGCCCCATTACATGACTTGAAAAGACCATTCTGATCTTGAGTGAGCTGAAATGAATGTTTATTGTAAAATAATGGAAAACCTATGGGTGAAGTCATGCATGTGTTCCATATCTATAAATTGTTCAAAAAATTTGTGTGAAAAGGGAATCGACTTTGTTGTGAGAGAATTTGAGTACCTTTGTTGAGCTCGAACTTGCATTTGAAGCAAATATTGTGAACTTGAGCATCGTTGATAATGGTGAGTCACAGTTTGAATCTTTGAGTGTACAATTGATCATTGTATGAGTAAGTTGAGTCTTATAGTGTGCAATCATGTTGATTCTTATGTAGCACTGTTTGAGACATCCTTTTTGAACTGTTGAACTTGAGTTTTATTTAAGGAGAAGCAAAAGTTTAAGTTGGGGGTGTTGAAGAGTCCTAGATTTGGACTCATTTAGGTCTTTGATTATATAGATTTAGTGCCCTCAAATACTTAATTTGTGCCATAAACTGATGTTAAATACTTGATTTTCAGGTATATGGATTGAGGAACAAAGCAAGTGATTAATAACGTTTCAAAGATACTTCATCCAATTCTAAGCATCAACGATCGCTAATTTGTATAAAACCCAACTAAATGAGTTGGGGTCGAATTCCACATGGAGCGGTACGTGTTTTAGATTTAATTGGGAAGTATAAATGCGGTTAAATTAGTCATAAAAATAAAAAATTATCGAATAAAGACATCGTTCAAATCAGGGGGTGACACAAATGTCAAATGGGGGTTTTGGTTTTGATTATCAGCTACAAACAGTCACAAACAATATGAATTAACAATTATGAGATGGGTTCTTGGGATGTGATCGATTATAGGCTAATATAGACATATGACTAATTGCGACTATTAGAAAATAGCTAGATATTAGTGAGTTGGCTAGACCATAGTGAAGGTAAATTTTCTCTCAAACAATTTACCCCAAATCAAGCGATTTCTCTCGAACATCAACAAGCATGAAAAATAAGAGCAACCCACCCCTTAATCCAATCACTCTCTCGAGCTGAATTTGTGGAATTGGTTTTAGGATTCTTTCTCTTGAGTTGAACCCTGATCAATCCAATACCCACAAACCATAAATCAATAATTTTAGTTCTAAAACCTCTCTCTCGAGAAAGCCATGAACACAAACATAGAACTGCATTTGCAACTACAATTCTTAAATTAAACAACAATTAATGATTTAACTAACTTTCAAATAGCATTTAAACTAACAATTAGTATTACCCATAAGCTAAATCAGCCCATAATCGCATAATCACACCCCAAGAATTGGGGGTTTAGCTGGACATCATAAAAGGTAAAAATTGTTACCAAATTGATTATCCATCAACTGAGTAAGAGTGATTCGTCCTTACAATGCTCCAATTTGAAGATTCTCAAAGACCCACTTCCAATTTCTCAAAAGTGAATTTCTTCAACCCTTCAAAGCTAAGGAAAAAACTAGAGAAAATTGTTTCGAGATGTTCAAAAATTTAACAAAAACTATTTAATAGCTCAAAAATATACTAAACTAAACGTTCAAAAATGTATTTAAAGTCGCCAAAAATAAGCTACAAAAGCGTATTCGGCAAACTAAGTCGGCATCGCAGAACCACTCGATGAGCCTCCCTTTGGAATCTTCTATCGCCCATCTGCCTTGGCATTCAGCATCCTCAAGGTCTGTAACTTTAAGTGATTGATCATGGCTACACGAAATCACTTGACGATCCGCCGATTGCTCATTTTCATCGCCAACTTGGTTTTTTTCCTTCAGGGCTTGGCACACTGGAACTTTAGGTGGTCTGATGAGCCATGATATATCATGAGTTTATGGTATTTTGAATACATTTCACTTAAGAGTTGTGTGTGTCTAGGGATATTTTGTATTAGAACTAATGATTATTGTGCTATATTTGCAGGAAATAAACTTGGACGAGGTTGAGAGAGACAACAACTGATTTTCTGTAGAAGGAGGCACATACGGAGGTGACCATAGGTCCATTCACGCTTCGTAGGTTGGTAGGCGTAGATGAGTATCAGGGAAGTCTTGACCAAGTGTGGAACCACGGAAGCCATTGACGGATCGTAGGTCAACCTACGGGACATCCTACACATCCGTCATTTGTATCAAAAAGTCTGAGTTCCAGTACCTGATGAAAAAGTCAAAGTGTGGAACCACGAGAAGGGACCCACGGACCGTAGGTCAATCTACGATCCGTTCTGCAGGTCCGTCGTTTGCATCTGAAAGTTGAAGGTTCCAATTTCTGAAAATTTGCCTAAGTCCCGAACCACGTAAGGGACCTACGAACCGTATGTCGATCCACGGTCCGTAGGTCAGTCTCGTCGATTGAAACCGTGTCCAGCAGTTTTAATTCCTTATTTCGTTTCCTTTTGTTTGGGACTATATTTTCTATAAATAGGGTATGTAAACCTCGTTTTTGGGGATTAGCTACTATTGTTTACCTTTAGTTCTTGGTGTGTTCTTGGGAATTGACTTGCAAACATTAGCAAATTGATTTCCTATTTTCGGTATATAAAGATTATTGCTTTAAATTTTGATTGAAGATTATGGGTTTCTTCTACTCATTACGTATGTTTATGAATTCTTCATCTAAAAATATGAATTGTATTCTTGCTTGCATGGGTAATTAAATCCACAACTAGGGTTGTGGGAACCATGAGCGATTAACAAAGTATGAATAGTAACTAAGTAATTCTTGAATAGTGTTATTGCATGCATTGATAATTCTTTCGTTTAGAAGTCTTTTAAACGCTGCACAACGTTAGAACTTGCCTTGTTGCTACTTGCCGGACCAAGGAGGTAGTTAATAAGAAAAGAATTAGCAACATAGATTTAGTGTGATACTATCTAATAGTCTAATGTCAATTGGTGTGAGGGTGAAAACTAAGTCATACATTGATGTGATGTCTAATAGGAGGTAGAGGTAAGGGTTAGTAAATTATACACACGTAGCCGGACCAAGGTGCGGGGTGAAATTCTCTATTTCCCAGACCAAGGATTTAAAGATACATAACTTACCACTTTGCATGTGATACACTAGGAAAGGATTACTCTTACTAGGATTACCGCGTTATGAGCTTATGGGGAACACATATACCCTAGTTACTTTCTCTCATTGATAACAACAAAGTTTGAATCCTGCTCACTTGTTACTTAACAACAATCAAGTATTTGTTTCACAAATCCCCCCATTACTTACTTGTCTAGGAAATAAGTTGACTAAATGAATATAATAGTTAGTTAAGTTTAAGTGAAAACCATATTCCTCGTGGGATCCCAACTTACAAGTTGGGTTCTTTATTTGACAACGATTGCTTATACTTCTTTAGGGAGGTGTAATTTGAGAGAATCAAATTTTGGTGCCGCATCGAATAAGAGAGTAAGTGACATGAATGAGCTTGATGAGTTTCACCTAAGAGCTTATGAAAGTCCAGCCTTGTACAAGGAGAAGATGAAGAAGTATCATGATCAAAGGATTGAAAAGCGAGAATTCGTTGTGGGTGATTTTGTGCTTCTATTCAACTTTAGGTTTTGCTTGTTTCCTGGCAAGCTCAAGTCCAAATGGACAGGGCCATTCTTAGTCACTCAAGTGCTCCCACATGGAGCGATCGAGCTCGAAAATAGGGAGGGAACAAGGTTCAAGGTGAACGGGCAAATGATCAAGGTTTACATGGGAAAAGCAGAAAATGTGCAAGAGGTGGTTGATGCCTACTATCTTGATGAAGTCTGAGTAATCAAGAGGCCTTCGTCGTGCCGCGATGTTAAATTAAGCGCTACTTGGGAGGCAACCCAAGATGTACAATTTAGCCAACTATAGGTTTTCTTTTCGATTTAGGATTTTTCTTTGTTTATTTAATTCTTTAGATTGGTAGTTTTTTTTTGTTTTAGTGTTGGCTAGATATAGCATAGGGTCCGTGTCTAAAAAGTGTCCATAAAATGTAAAAATAAAGTTCTAACGGTTGCTACATGTGCAGGGACGAAAAGTAAAATCTGTAGAAAATGTATGGTTCAGAGGTCTACGAACCCCATCGACGGTCCGTAGTTAAGTCCACGGACCGTGAATGGTGTCCGTAGACCATAGGTAAGTGCTCGAATTTTTTCTAAGTGTTGGCACACTGGAACATTAAGCGATACCATGGCCATTTAGCGACTCGCCTAATGGTTTAGGCGATCCTCATGCCGTCTTTTCTTCGTTCTTTCATCTGCCTTGTTCCTTTTTGCCCAATAGTGTTCATGCTTTGTCTCTAAATCCAAATACCTGAAACTCAAGGATTTACATCAGTTATTGAGACAAAATATGCATTTGAGGACACTAAATCTATTATAATAAATCCCTAAATGAGTCCAAATTGTGGATTCATCACTTTCCTATTCAAAAATTCCTTAAAGCCCAAAGAAGTTGATGTTTATGTTTATTATAGTCATCGTCGCGTTAGCTGGCCATACTTTGTTGGGCTGGTTGTTCATGATTAAAATGGATTTGGGGCTAGTGGTTGGAGTTGTAGTGCTAAATGGCTCATGGTGGTTCATGGCACTTGCTCAATTTGTTTACATTATATGTGGGACTTGGTGATCATCTCGGAGTCCTACAGTTTGTTGATGTATCTGTAGAATACTCTGTTATTGCTGGACTTTGTTGTGGTGCTTTGGTAATCTATTACCTCTTCTGTTTGAATTTAAGTGTTTTACTTTCATTTTGGTAATGGAGGGAATGTTTTTACTACAGTTAGTGTTAAAAAATTTACGAAAAATATTTGATGTTTTCCTAATAGTTAGTTATGGGAAGTGCATTAGAAACACTTTGTGGACAAGCATATGGAGCTAATTCAAGTAGACATGTTAGGTGTTTATTTGCGAAGATCCTTGATTGTACTCAACACAGCTGCATTAGCCTTAATGTTTCTCTACTTATTTGTAACTCAAATTCTACTACTCATTCGCCAGCCTATGGACATAGAAAAATGGGATTATACTAAATGCTAATGTTCACTACCCTGCATACTAGCCTGCATACTAAAAGCTAATGTTCACTGCATATTAGCCTTAATGTTCAGTGCATACTAGCCTTACTTTAAATTTGTATGATATAGTTATATTCATTAGCCTTCCCTTCTATGTATTCCCTCTCATTTTTTTATTCGAGGATCAACCAGAACTTGTACAGCTAGCCAATATGAAGTTAGTGGACAACTAACTAGATGTGATCAAAACAAGAAAAAAGAGACTTCGAGGTGTTGAGCAGCATGTGCAGGCTTTGCTGCATTAACACAATCCATTCACATAAAATGATTCCAGAAACACTAAAAAGCAACACCAGATGCATGAAATATTTTGTTAATGCAGCAAAGTTAAAAAGAACAGACACTTAAATCAAGCTATAACACAATAGTAGAAAGCTGGCAATTCTCAAAACTGAGCAGGTAATAAAACTTTTCATATGTACCCATTGTTTTCACTCCTAAATTGTGCAGATAATAAAACTACACACACTTAGTAGAAAGGAAATCCCTTATTTATTGAGAATACTAGAGTTCCACAGTTGTATACTCACTCATTACACTCCATGTTTTCTCTCAAAATGCAAAACGAACATAAAATAAAACCATACTCACTTGGCAGAAAGCAAAAAAAAAAAAGATAAAAGAAGAGAACAGCTCACACATCTACATTGTTTAGTTTCTTCAATCCAACTTTAACATAACTCTTCCTTTGTCTTTGGATGACTAAAATTCATTTTTCTTTAACAATATCCTTAGATAATTCTCTTATCATCTCTTGATTTTCTTTACTTGTTCATCCTACTAATACAAGTACTTAAAAAGCTAATGTTCTCTGCATACTAGCCTTCATTTAAGGGGGTCAATCACAATGTGAAATGACAGTCCTTTTTTTAAATTAGTTCATGTTGTAACTTATCCCGCCATTTTTTTTCTAATTGTACAAGAGAAGAGATTTGTTTCCATCCCATGACACTTCGAGTCTACTGGTGGATAAGCAATTTTGTGGTTACTATTATTTTTCATCTTTTATTTTCTAGATACAATCTGGATTTGAGTATAAATATGGATGATATAGTTATATTGATTAGCCTTCCCTTCTATCTCTTTCCTCTCATTATTTTTAACAGAGGATCATCCAGAACTTGTACATCTAGCCAACAAGAAGATAGTGGACAACTAACTAGATGTGATCAAAACAAGAAAAAAGGACTTTCCAGGTGTTGAGCAACATGTGCAACCTTTGCTGCATTAGTACAATCCATTCACATAAAATGATTCCAGAAACACTAAAAAGAAACACTAGATGCATGATATATTTTGTTAATGCAACAATGTAAAAAAGATCTGACACTTAAATTAAGCTACAACACAATAGTAGAAAGCTGGCTGTTCTCCAAAATTGAGCAGGTAATAAAACTTTTCATATGTACCCCCTGTTCTCACTCCTAAATTGTGCACGTAATAGAACTACACACACTTAGCATAAAGGAAACCCCCTATTTACTCTCCACAATTTCGTTTGTCTCAGTTCTTTTTTTATACCTATCTGTTTTGACTAAAGAGTTTCAAGAAAGATAACATCCCAGAAGGGCAAAGCGATAATACAACCACACACACCTACAAACTAAGATCTTAAAACAATACAGAGTAAAAATAGTATTACCTGATTCATCATTAGGTTGAACCGCAGTGCCACTAACAGAACTATTCAACTCATTAGATTCACCATCATGTGTTTGGTCTTCAAAGTTGTTCTTATTATCTACCAATTGCTCAAGATAAGGTTGGGCTGCAGAGTTATCTTGATCATCACTTAGTTGTTCAATATAATGTCTCAAAGCTTCATCATGTTGTTCAATAACTAAGGTGTTGTGACCTATAGTTGGCATTGTTCCTTCTCTTAAGTGAAGCCACTATCTAGCAGTATTAGGCTCAGATTAACTCAAACATATATTACATCACATGAAAAATAGGAGGAAGCTTCATCTCATCAAGTTATGAAAAATACATAAATTGTGAATTGTCCACACGAAAAAAACTTAGCGACAAAAATAATTCTAATTATAAGAGAAGTTGGTGTACCAAAAAATCAGTTATCCAGTGATAAGAACACCTTATCATATCACAATCCAAGATCTACAATCAACAAAATATAAGCAAAGACAAGCACAGAGAATGCACTTAAATATTCAAAATTCAACCAATTCAGACACGGAAAATCCATAATTGACTAACATGTATCTTCTATAAAAACAAATTAAATTGAAAGCAACGAAGATATTTTATTTAAATTAAACAAATCCATAAAAGTTCTTCAATAAACTTGCAAAACCTTTATTTTATAAGTACCGCCTATCTTATTAAGAATCACTTTCATTCTCAATATCATTTCCTCCCTCAGCATCAGCTTCACCATCAATCGTAGTAGCTAGAGAATGTATATCCGTTTCAATTACTATACCATCGACACAACTTCGAACCCAATCAACACTCATTCTCTACAACACAAGCAGTTTCTAAGAGAGACAAGTCTGTGAGATCACTTTGCATTGATGACCCATATTGCACACTATTTTCATCTCCCATATCAAAAATGTGTCGAGGTTTAATTAACCGGGGGACAATCCATTCATGATCTACATGATCTTGAACAAATATTACTTGTTGAGCTTGTTCTTCAAAAATAAAAGGCTAATGAGAAATTCACAAGTGCGAAACCCAGTTCATCATCCTTAACTCCTCTACCTTTGGTTACATCAACCCAATCACACTTAAATAAGAGAACCTTAAATTATTCATAATAGTTTAACTCCACAATATCATTCAATCTACCATAATATGTGATATTTGCTAACTTTGGAGCATTGTCGCGTGTACTTGCATAACTTTCGGTCTTTGAAACAACCATAACACCACTATCTTCTGTCTCCTTGAACTCAACACTTTGTTTAGTTCAGAATGGATACCCATTATTTACATTGAATTCATTGAATCTTCTTGCAATAAAAGATGGCTCTTGTGCGAGGACTCTAACATCCTTTATGATGTTAGATGTAGCCTGTAACTCATTTACATAAAATTTTTGAAAGATACAATTATAAATACAATATAAGTACAAGGACAAGAATTTATCTTGACTAATGTCTTAGACGTTCCACTTTCTTTTTCCTTGAACCAGTCTGGAAATGTATCAAAATGTAGACAGTCAAGTTGATGTTGATTCAAACGACGCTTACGATGTGACCTCTTGATTTTAGCAATATCTTCACTATCAACATAATTCATATCTATCAATTTTGTTATCAAGTAATACTTTTATATAGATGTATGGATAGATATATAGATATAAAACTAACTTTTTATAATTCTCAACCACCTCTGACTCACAATTGAATAACACATATCTACGTGCTTGTAACCATGTTTTCTCATACAACTTAAATACATCTATTCCACAATTTGACTCCCAAACAGTATAAAAAGACATTTTTCTTTATTAGTATCATGCTCAATTTGATCATCAAATTTTTTAGAACAATAAGACCTTGAATCTCCACCCTCTAAATATCGTGAACAAAATGTCAAACACTCATTCACTATGTATGCTTCTTCTATTGAACCTTATGGGCATGCACGATTACGAACATATGATTTTAAACTACCCAAGTACCTACAGAATTAGGTAATATTATTATTTATATATTATAATGTAACGACCCTAAAAACGAATAAGTGAAACTAGAGCCTAACGTGTGTGTGTTTCAGTTTGGTGTGAGGTTTGATGGTGTTTAATATTGTCCCAAGCTTTGGTTAAGGGGTTTAGGGGTTAAATTTCAAGGTACAACTCCCCATGGACCACCCTATGGGTCCTTGAGAAGAACCCTAAGACTAACCCCCAAGACCCCTTGAAACCAAAAGAGTTGCCAAAATTTGGTGACCTACAGAAGGGGTCCACGCCCTGTAGGTCCATCCACGCCCTGTGGATGGCCTCCATAAGTCAAGGGCCCAAAAACCATGCTGCAGCCCCAAACCACGGACCAACATCATGGTCCGTGAATGGACTCACGGTCCGTGGGTCTAGGGCGTGAGTCACTTCCTGTTTGCTGTCAAATGGTTTGGCCATTGTGGGGGTGAATTGGTAAATTCACCCCAAGTCCTATTAAGTTGGAGGACGGTTATTTTATATTATTTATCATATTTTAAGAGTATTAAAAGTGTTAAACTCTAGTTTACACCTCATTATTTCACAACCCCAAATAAAATCCACCTCTCTTCTCCAAAAGCTCCCTCTCTAGAAACCTCCATTGGAGGTGAAGACTTCAATATTCCAAAGTCAAATCTTCAAGTAAAAGGTATGGTGGTCTTTCATCCTTGTATAATTCAAGGAGCCAATTCCGAAGTGATTTCAATCATGAAAATCTAGGGTTTTAATCAATCTCATGGGTTCTTTCATCAAACATTTTCAAATGGTTGCTAATGACAAATTATGATTGTATTGATGTTTAATTGATGATTTATGATAAAAATACTCTATAAACCCATGAATTCTCTCAATTCCTAAATTGTTCCTTTATGAAATGGGTTTGTTGATCATGAATGAATGTTGATGGATTATACCTTAACTGATTTAGATTGTTGAATTGTATCACTATTCATGCCTAATTGTAGTAGTTAGAGGTTTGTTGGTGACTTCTGATCATCGCCTTGAAAGGGAAAGTGTTGACCTAATTTACATGTTGAAGTAGAATTGTGGTTGAGCTGTTGATCCACTTAGAATTGTGGTTGAGCTATTAATCCACTTGAAAGGTGGAGGTGTTTAATTGCTTTATATATTGTGATCATGGCCTTTAACAGGCAAGTTATGACCTAATTTCATGTTGAAGTAGAATTGTGTTGTAGATGTTGATCCACTTGAAAGGTGGAGGTGTTTAATTACTATGTATGATCATGATGTGAAGGATATACATGTGATTTCAATGATAGAATGATGATCTAGTATAGAATGTAAATGTGTTATTATTGAAAGTCTATTTATCAATTGACACGCATGAATGATGATGATGGAATGTAAATGTTGAATCTAGAATTGGGGGACTTATGCATCCTCTTCTTGTATAATGAATGTGTCTTGACTTGATGAATATGAATCGATAGGCTATGGCATTCATTTCATATATGAGTAATGAATGTGTCTTGACTTGATGAATATGAATCGATATGCTTAAGGCATTCCTTTCATAAATGATCTAATATAATGAAGACTCTAGAATCTATAGGCTAATGGCATTTCTTTCTTAAAGAGTCAATGTACCACAAATCGATAGGCTTATGGTATTACTTTCATGAGTATACGAATCTAATGAGGAACCATGAATCGATAGACTTATGGCATTCCTTTCATGAGGACTCAAGAGCTATCCTTGAATGTACCATGGATCGATATGATTATGGCATTCCTTCCTTGTGTAATAATGTAACTTGTGTCGATAGGCCAATTGCATTTGATGATTCCATAAATTAAACTCATTTAGGGCTATATTTTGATAGAATTACTGTTCTCAAATGCATATTTTATATCAATATCTGATGAAAACCCTTAAGTTTCAGGTATTTCAAGTTTGAGGGAAAGCATGGACACTACTTAGAAAAAAGGAACAAAAGTAGCTGAAAGAACGAAGAAATAAAGATCTGAGAATCGCCGAACTCATTTGGCGAGTCACCAAAAGGTCATATCCTCACCTTTTGTTCCAGTGTGCTGAGCCCTGAAGGAAAGGATTAAATCGGTGGTGAAAAGGAGCAATCGGCGTACCACCGAGCAGTTCCGTGATGCAGTACTATATCGCCTAATGATCCAAAACACGACGATGCTGAAGGCTAATGCAAGATGGCGATGAACTTGACCAAAGGGTGGATCGCCGAGTTGAGCGACGATTCCGACTAACTTCGCTGAGGGATCCTTCATAGCACAGATTTTTGAAAACTATAAATACTCGTTGACAATTATTATTCTATATCGAATTTTTTTCTTTGAACAACAATTTTTCAGACTTTCCTTCTATATTTGAGTTCTAAGGTTGGAGAGGGTTTTGAAGAACTTGAAGGTTGAAAGGGTTTCAACTCCAAGATTTTGGACTTGGGTCATGTGGATTCTTCAATCTTGACCTGTTTTGTGACTTAAATCTTCATACCCATTTGAATGCAAACTCATTTTGGTATAAATTTCTATCTCTTTTACATGTCTACCTAAAAACCCAATTCTTGGGGTGTGATTTTGTGAATATGGGTTAGATTATCTGTTGGGTCTTTCTTGTTGATGATTTATTTGTTGTTTAGATGTGATTTCATTTAGTAGTTGTGGTGGAATTTAATTAAAATTGTAGTTGCAAATATGATTTCACCTTTGTGATTTTTACTTGCGAGAGAGAGAGGTGGTAAAACTAAGACTACTAAATTGATGGCCGGTGGGATTGGGTCGACATGAGGTTCAACTCGAGAGAGTGAACCCTAGTCCTTCTCCCACACACTCAGCTCGAGAGAGTGAGTGGCCTAAGGAGGAGGCTGTTCTTCATGCGGCAAGTGGGAGTCCGAGAGGAACCCATTTGATTCAGGGTAAGTTGCTCGAGAGAGAATTTACCCCCTCTATAGTCTAGCCTAGTCACAAATATTCAACAGACTTATCATCAAAATAATGTACCCAATAGTTAAGTTTTTTCCGTATTCCTATCACATCCAAAGAACCCCATCTCCTGGATTAGTACTCTTTGCATTTTTGGTATTTCTACCTACTTTTGACAAAAACCACATTGTTAATTGACACTTTTGTGTCACCCCTTAGATTTAACATGTTTATATTCGAAAATGACTAATTAGAACTAAATTTTATTTTTCTACTAATTCTCAAAACCACTCCCTGTGGGAACGATCCCAATGCTTGATTGGGTTACTTTACTATTGTACGATCATAGACACTTGCATTGGAAGTTGTGTCTTGATTACGCAAACATAAAAATGGGGCCACTGTCGGGGAGTGGTGTTACGTGAATTTTTTTGGTTTAGACGAATTTTGTTTTAGTTAGTCATAGTTTACTCACTTTTTTTTATTTTTGTTTTCTTTGTGTGATGTTGTAAGCAATAAAATGAGAATGGCTGAGATGGACCAAGAAGTCGAGGGGGACTTCGCGTTAGCCGCACTGGCTACTCAACTAAACGATTTGGCCACCAAAATATCAGGGGTGGAAAACCAGTGCAAGAGCCAAGGGAGGTACATACCCCCTCATGAGCGGAAACAGTCTAGAGACAAGGAGAACAATCGTGTTGAGGACACATTTCAAATCATTCTCCAAAAGACTTCCGAAAAAGATCGAATGTTGGAAGAGATGAAGGAGAATATTGAAATGTTGAATCAAATGATTGGCTCCCATTCTAGATCGATCCAGCTGATCATGACACTCATGAGTTATGATGTGCCTCCTCTTCACTCAACTGAACAATTGGGGTTACCTAGTAACACTAGGACCCACTCCACCAATGAAGAGTAAGTAAGGACTAGCGTCGTGCCACGACGTTAACTAAGGCACTTCTTAGGAGGAAACCCAAGTTTTTAAATGCTTTTGTATGCTTTTATAAATAATGGTGTGTTAGTGGAGCAGGTTTAAATGCTAAAAGTGTTTGGAAAATGCATATTGGCGAGTAAAAAGTAAGTCGGCAAAGTGCCGAAATGGTCGGCGTGCCCAACTTGACCCGCCGTTTGGCTCAACACAAGTTTAACTTGGAGCTTATAAAACTCGGCGAGATTGAGAATCAGTTCGGTGAGTCGCCGACCAGTTCAGCGACAATGACCTAGACCACCATTTTGACCCTTAAGAAATTAAAGATCCTGTAGGAATCAGTGGGGTAAGTAACCACTCGGTGAATTGCCGTGCTGATCGGCGAGTGCGACTAATGTCAACAAATAGATGCGAACTGAATTGTTTATAAGGGCCAAAAGCCTTAGAATTTGAAATTCTTCACTTTTCCCCGCTTTTAAACTTCACAAAATCACACCAAGGTAGTATCTTTCCTATTTTTGCATTTTACTAGTATTTTGGTTGGTTAATTTGTGCTCAGAGTTGGATTTCTTTGTCGCCTAGCTTTTCAATCACATTTTAATCGGCATAAAAGGTTAGTTTTCCAAAACCCCAAGTTTATTTTATTGAAGTTTGTACTCATTTGATATGATTGTATTAGTGATGTGTGTTGGTCCTCTCTAATAGGAACAGAATAATTGATTGCCAATTTTAATTTGAAAATCGTGTCTATATTGTTTTGATCGTCAAAATGAGCATATTTTTATGCCTTGGAATGAATGAAACGTGATTGTGTGATGCTTGCATGTTGTTTAGATTGATTGGGTGAAGTCTGAGTAACCCATGCATGTTCTAAATGATGAAAATTGCTCAATGATAGAGCGGGTGACACCACTCTTTAGAGAAAATATCATCAAATGGCCAATTTTGGCAAAACCGAGAAAAATTTGAGTATCCCGGGGTGATGGGTAGTACGGGTCTTGATTGAATTCCATGTGTGCATGCTTTGATTTTATTTTTGGGGGTTACAGGGTTGAATTCGAGAAGATGGGTAGAAAATAGGCACGTTGGGTCGATTTGCGAGCTAGGTCGAGCTCACCGAATGACTCGGAGGTTTGCCTAACATCCCCATCTCACTGATAATTTGACGCCTTTATTGATATTTCATACTGTAACTTTCGGTGAGAAGTCTGAGGACGCCGAAAGCACTTGGCGACTCGCCAAAAGTATTCTTCTCGCACTTTGTCTGCACCCTGAGTCTATGTTGCACTGTTACTTTCGGCGGATAATCACTTGTTCGTCAAAGTATTTGGTGATTCACCGATCAGGCTTTCCCATCACCGTTTTGCCAAAATTTGCAAGCTAAACCCTTCGGCAAGCACGATCTAGCTCGCCAAAGAGGTTCGGCGATTTGTCGACTGGATCGGCGTCTTTCTGCAATAAGATTTTCTGTGATTGGGTTTGATGTTCTCCTAATTTCTCTCGATCATTTGCAGATATGGTACACACAAATCTAAACGAACCACCTCAGAAAAAAGTAAAGGGAATTACAATAAATGAAGGAGGATAAAATCCTCCACAGAAATGAAAGCTATATCTCCCACCGAGAGACAAAGGCAAGAGGAAAAAGCACATAGCTAGAGAAGGGATAGCTATTGAACCCAAAGTGGATTTTCCTGAACCGCAAAATGAGGAGCTCTTGATTCCTCGAAGGAGTAGACACCATGCTAAATCTCTGCCTACGCCCACCAGAGCTCCATCAGCTGCTACCCCACCTACTACTGAATCAGTGCCAGCTCAGGCACCCTCAGTTACTCTTGCACTGCCTATTTCTCCTCCACCTAGATTGCTGAACAGACTAAATGGTGAAGGAGTCCGGACTATCATAGAGGAGAAGCTTCTATCTACGGAGGGTCTAGAAGGAAAATATCCAGATGTTTTGGACACCCTCCGCTACCATGAGTTTTAGCAGTTCACACGGCCCCGAGGCCTTTACCTTCCTTCCTGGGTTAGGATGGCACAGCGGAGGAAGAGTCGGATGCGTAGATTGACAAGGAGCTAATAGTAGTGAACACAGAGGAAGCGTAGGAGAGCCGCGATGAGAGCATATTCAGAGATTTCCAGATCTTGTGGGATCGATTGTGCAGCCAGTGATCCAGCCATCACTGACTGAGACATCCACAGTAGCCCCTAGTGCATCTGGCATTTCTATTCTTCCTGAGATGAGTCCGGGTACTGAGACCCGAGACCAGACAGATGCTCCGGGCACTGATGCCTTGATTCAGACAGAGACCCTGACAGAGGGAGACACTGCATAAACAAGACCTTTCTTTACCTCCCTCTCTGTCTTACTTATTTTTATTTTTGGATACTTTTATTTGCATTTGAGGATAAATATTTTTATTTGTGGTGGGGTGAGGTTCACCCTTTGTGTGCTATTTGTGAATCGTGTTTTGTTTGAGTATTTGGGTTGTGAGCTATTATTGTGTTAATACTGCTTTTCGTGGATTTTTGAGCTTATGGCTCCATGTCTTAAATTGTTGACCCTTCCTTTCAAATCTTTTTTGCCACCTCTTGTGTGTTCAATGTGGTTGTTCTTTCGTAAAATTTGAGTCTCAGTTCTGATCAATACCGATGACTCGAATAGTGTTCTTAATCGAACAAATATGAATGTACGGCTACAACGAAGCCAAAGGAGGTTGCATAGAAAATATGTGAACTCTTTGCATCTTGTTGTGACTAGCCTGTTATCAAATCGAGTCTCTTGTGATGACCGTTGCACACTAGCGAAAGTGTGGAGTCTTGTTGACTGTAGTGTCAATACCTAGTGTGATGAGCTTACTTTGAACCATGCATAATATATCCTATAATTTGCCCCGTTGGTCCGGTCAACTAAGTGATGTTATCTCTTGATGTGATCTTAGGCAGTTTCTAAGAGTGTGAACCAATTTGACATATACCTCTTTTGTGACCTACCTTGTGAGTGTGTGAACCACTTTTGAACACCCCTTTAGCCTTACCTTTCTTTGGACGAAACTTGATGAAATCATAACCTTTCTTTATCCATTAGCCATAATCCTCATGAAGTTGTGGTTAGTTGAATAGCCAACTTAGGCAAAAAACCTAAGTTAAGGGTGTGGTGAAAAGAAAAGGCAAATTAGGAAGTGCAAGAAAGTCCTTCTTACCCATGGTATTGATAAAAATGGAACCCATCCATACATTTAAAAAAAATAAAAGAGAGAAAAGAGAAAGAAAAATAAAAAGAATGAAAAAATAAATTTGTGGAATAAAGTACAATAGAAATGGGGTTCCCAAATAATTCATGGGAAGGGAATAATAGGATGACTTCTGAGAACTAAAGAGAATAATGTAGGAAAATTAAAGGAAGTGTTGTGAGTACCACATTTCATGAGGATGAAAGTCACTGAGCCTAAATGATCATAACTTTTCACCCAGCCCCATTACAAGCCTTGAAAAGACCTTTTTGATCTTGAGTGAGTTGAACCAAATGTTGATTGGAAAATACGGGCAAACCTATGGGTGAAATTATGCAATGTTTTCTTCTTTGTGAGTGTGAGCGTTGCATCTGATTCCAAAACTTTAGACTATGAACCATTGTGTGAATATGGAATCATTCCTTGTGTGAGGGCATTTTAACACTTTAGTTGAGCTTGAACTTGCATTTGAAGCAAGTATTGTAAGCATGAGATTCCTTGATATTGGTGAGTCACAACTTGAATCTTATCAGTTCACATTTGATCTTTGCATAAGTAAATTGATTCTTGTTGTGTGCATTCATGATTGAATCTTGTGTAGCACTGTTCGAGACACCCTTTTTGAACGGCTGAACTTCAGTTTGCTTGAGGACAAGCAAAAGCTTAAGTTGGTGTAACACCCCTCAAAATGAAGTAGGATAAAGTAGAGCCTCACATGGGTGTTATGCATTAATAACTTGTTAAAATAATGAGGAATAGCCTTTTAAGTCAGTTTTAAAGAGTTTGGAAGTCAAACATCAAGGGACGACCAAGACGTTCGGAAACTAGTCTTTTACGTGTTGGTTTGTTCTAGTATGTT
>JAJOOO010016508.1:0-33817 GCA_029582685.1 Solanum piurae
AAATAGATATCATAAATAATAATAGACGATGAAAAATATATGCAGATAGAATACATAGAATATGAATTAGAAAGTGAAGATAGCATATATGAAATATCAGAAAATGAAATGGATAACGATATAGAAATAGAATCAGACAATGAATTCTATAATATAACGAATGACTGAAACAGATATACGAATAATAACTAAGGAAAAACATCAAGATGAAGAATCTTTAGAACAAAAATTAATATTTGATAATAATATATTTGAACAAATAAAAGGAAAAGAACTAAACCTAAGCGTAGAAAATATATTTGAAATACCAATAATAAGAAACTGGTTTAAACGACAAAAAGAAGAATATTATGTAGTAAGTCAAAGAGAACATATCATAGATTGCAAATACACTAAAGGAAAGGCTAAAATACCAATAATAAACAAACGAATAATAAATAAAGAAATACAAGATATTACGGCTAAAAATCCAATTAAATATGTACATTTAGGAGGAACAGAAATACTAATAAAATCATGTTTTAGAGAAGGAATAGATACACCCATAGAAATATACTTAGCGGATGATATAATTATACAACCCATAGAAAAAAGTATAATAAGTGCAGTAAAAGGTAACCTTATATACCAAATATTTAAATTTATAATAAGTGCTAACTACTCAGTAGCAATAAATGATAGAAACATAGATAAATCACTAGTATTATATTGGAAAATGTCAGGGATAGAACTAGTAGTCATGAACTTCTTGATCTTCCGAAAGCTCAACTCACACTCCTCAGACCACAAAAGGAACATCAAGGTGATCAATCGGGTCCAAGGTGGAGAAATGGTGGACAAGGCCTCCAGAAACCATCTATAGTAGCCGACAAAACCGATAAAGCTCTGATCTTTAGTAACTAAACTAGGCCTAGCCCAATCACGAATAACCTCAATGTTTGCCAAATGTACGATAAATCCATCCTTGGACACCATGTTCCCTATGAATGCAATATACTCAAGACAAAACTCGCACTTTGAGAACTTGGTATAAGGCCGCTAATCTCTCAAAGTCTGGAGTACAATCCTTAGATGTTGCTCTTGATCACTCTTGCTCAACCAGTATACTAGAATGTCATCTATGAACACAATGATGAACAAATCAAGATACGTCCTAAACACCCATGCCATAAAGTCCATGAAGGTGGAAGGGGCATTAGTTAGTCCAAAAGACATCACTAGGAACTTATATTGTCCATAATGAGTCCTAAATGCGATCTTAGGGTTGTCTACTGCAATAATCGTAAGCTGATAGTAATCAGACCTCAAATCAATCGCAAAAAACACTATAACACCCTCAAGCTGGTCAAACAGAGCATCAATCCTAGGCATGGGTAGAGGCTCTTCACCGTCAGTGCCCCAAGGTGACACACTAAGACTGATGAATCATTTACCTAAGAGATCCTGAAGCTAAACACCAGGCTCTTTACAAGAGCCATTCAATATGTCAGAATGGAAATAGGTCGAGTATTCGGCTCATGCTCAATAGGAAAATCAATATCACACTCAAGGGTAGGTCGGTAGGATATACATCTACCAAATCACAGACAGTAAAAATAGACTCAACTAGAGTGATTTCCTTACTCAGATCATGCTCATAGGCTAAATAAGAGATATACCCACTAGCCATTAGCCTCCGAGCCTAAATAACAGAGATAACTCCAACCGGTGTACAACTAATTGAGCCCTACCACAACACCGGGGGAACACTAGGCATGACTAAGTAACAGTCTTAGAGAAACCTTCTAAAACTACCCGATAGGGGGATTGATGAGTCTGAGATTTGGACTCATTTAGGGCTTTATTTACAATGATTTAGTGTCCTCAAATGCTTATTTTGTGCCAATAACTGATGTAAAACCCTTGATTTCTAGGTATATGGATTAAGGAACAAAGCAAGGACACTAATTTACAAAAAGGAACGAAGCGAGCTGAAAGAGTGAAGAAAAGGAAGCCTGGTGATCGCAAAGTCTACTTGGTGAGTCACCGAATGGCTATAATTTGACCGCCTAAAGTTCCAGTGTGCCGAGCCTTGGAGGATAAAACCAAGTTGGTGAGAAAAAAGAGCAGTCGGCGGATCGCTGAGTGGTTCCACGATGCAGTGTTGGATTGCCCAAAGTTATAGACCTTGAGAATGCTGAAGGCCAAGGCAGAAGGGCGATAAAATTGTCTAAAGGGCGGATCGCCGAGTGGATCGGTGAGCCTAACTTACTGCGTCGAATGGCTCTTCGCAGCATATTTTTGGCCACTATAAATAAATTTTTGAACATTTAGTTTAGTATCTAATTTTGGACAGAATTTTCATAATAAATTCTCAGTATTGAGACAGGTTTTTCTCTAGTTTTTCCTAAGCTTTGAAGAATTGAAGTTTTTCACTTTTGAGAAATCGGAAGTGGGTCTTTGAGATTCTTCGAATTGGACCATTGTAAGAACGAAATCAATCTTACCCAATTGATGGAAACTCAATTTGGTAATGATTTTTATCATTTTATGATGTCTAGCTAAAACCACAATTCTTGGGGTGTGATTATGTGATTATGGGCTGATTTAGCTTATGAGTATGGCTAATTGTTAGTTATATGCTGTTTAGAAGTGAGTTCAATTATTAATTGTGGTTTAATTTAATAATTGTAGTTGCAAATGTAGTTCTACCCTTATGTTTTTGGCTTGCTCGAGAGAGAGGTTTCTAAAAACTAAGATTATTGATTGATGGTCAGTGGGTATTGGGTTGACATGGGTTCAGATCGAGAGAGTGAATCCTAAACCCAATTCCACACATTAAGCTCGAGAGAGTGAATGGACTAAGGTGTCGGCTGGTCTTATTTTGCTTGCTTGTTGATGTTCGAGAGAAATCAACGTGATTCTGGGTAAATTGTTCGAGATAAAGTATACCTCCTCCATAGTCTAGCTTACTCACTAATATCTAGCTATTTTTTAATAGTTGCAATTACCCATTTGTCTATATTAGCCTATAATCGAATCACATCTCAAGAACCCGTCTCTTTATTGTTATTTCGTATTGTTTTCCGCTGTTTGTAGTTGATAATTAAAACCAAAACCCCCTTATTTGACATTCGTGTCATCCCCTAATTTGAATTAAGTTTTTATTCGATAATGTCTATTCATATGGCTGATTTGATCATGTTCACACTTTGCTATTGAATCTCAAACATGTACCACTCCTTGTGGGATTCGAACCTAACTCATTTAGTTGGGTTTTATATTGACTAGCAATCGTTGACACTTAGAATTAGATGAAGTGTCCTTGAAACGTTAATCAAAATGGCACCGCTGTCAGGGAGTTGTGTTGTTTAAGATTCTTTTGGTGAAGTTGAATTTTGTTCTTTTTAGTCATAGTGGAATCTACTTATTTTTAGTTTTGGTTTGTGTGTTGCTGTTTGAAACAGAGGAAATGAGTGTCAACGGAAGCAATGGTGGCCAAGTGGGCCACCAAGATGACATCGGCAACCTCAATGATGTCAAGGAGCCGAATGTTAATGACCCTCATCTAATGGATGGAATTGGTGCCATTCGCTTGCCTCTGGCCGAAGGAAACACTGTGTTCCACGTTACAAGTGCCATGTTGCAGCTTTTGCAATTGAAAGGGTTGTTTTGGTGGGTTGGCTCATGAGGATCCCCATGAGCATATAAGAAACTTTGTTCATGTTTGTGGGCCGTTCTCCTCAAGAACATATCCCAAGAGTCGGTCCGGTTGAGGTTGTTCCGGGTTTCTCTAATGGGAGAAGCGTGCAAGTGGATGGCTTAGTTGCCAAGAGACTCCATCACTTCTTGGGAAGATCTTGTCACCTCATTTCAAGTACAATTTTTCCCTATTTCGAAGATGATGACACATCGGGATAGAATCCAAAGCTTCAAACATTTGGATGGTGAGCCAATTCATGAGACCTACCTAAAATTCAAGAAGTTGGTGCTGCAATGCCCAACTCTTGGTTTGCCCGACAACATTTTGTTGCAATACTTCTCCCGAAGACTTGATTCGGTGAACAAAGGAGTAGCTGACGAACTTTCTCCGGGAGGTTTGATGCAACAACCTTACGTTATAGCAGCCCAGCTTTTGGATGGTATGACCAAAATCAACCAGGATAGGTCATACGTGCCACGAGGTGGCTTGGGGTAGGGGTCGACCTCCATACCTGATAGTGGTGCATCAATGTTACCTCCAAATTACACCTCCCTAAACAAGTGTAAGAGGTCGTTTTCAAGTAAAGAACTTAACAAAAGTTAGGGTCGATCCCACGAGGAACAAGGTCTAGACTTACGCTAATTAACTTGTTGATTGTACTTTAGTCAGATTATCTCCGTAAAAAGGGTGTTTTGTAATAAAAAATATTGATTAATTGATTATAGTAACAAGTAACCAAGTAACATTATTTAATGTTTTTATCAACCAATAAAAGATGAAAATATGGTGTATGCATTCCCCACTAGTTCTTAATGTAATAAACCTTATAATAGTAACCTGTATCTAGTGTTTGACATGCAATGTCTGTAAGTTAGGTATGTCCCAAGTGATTGGTCGTCTAAATAGGGATTTCACCACCCAACTTGGTCGGTCTTCGGGTGTATACTTTACTAACCCTTACCCTTGACTCGATATTAGCCCTCACATCTTTATGTTAGGCTATTAGATAACGGATTATCAATGCAAAATTTCCGTTGTTTAATCTATTTTCCATTTGTTACTTACTTGTTCAGGCAAGTAGGAATAAGGCGAGTTCTAACGTCGCGCACCATTAAAAACCAATTAAAAGGAAGAGATCAATAATATATGAAAAACACTATTCAAGGATCACTTAATTATTAGGTTTACATTGTTAATTAGTCGTGGTTGCCACAACCCTAGTTGTGGATTTAGCTACTCAAGCTTGGTTGATCACAATTCATAATATGTTTGATAAAATGAATCATGTATTTACAATTAGAGTAGATGAAATTGAGATTCTTGTATTGATGAACGAAAACCAATATTACAAACCACACTTCAAGAAATTAAATGCACAAAGTGTTTGCAAATTATTTATCAAAGCCGAAACTAAAAATATCAAATTGTCTAACCCCTAAAAACAAAATTTACAACTAATATTTATAGACAACGAATCCTAATTAAAGTTGAAAAAGGAAATACAGGAAGAGTGGTTTCGACAATCAATTCTACGGAGCATGATCTATGGCTCATAGGCCACTCCCATAGAAGGCAACTTCTTCAAAATACCGTCTAAACATTTCCTACAGACATGATCTATGACTCGTAGACCTTAGTATGGTTCATCCAGGAAATCCGTCATTCAAGTACTGGAGCTCAAATTTTACAAACTTTTCCATGACTCAATCATACGGCTCGTAGAAGTTACTACGACTCATCAATTGCTTCGCTCTTTTTACACTTAGCTCCAAAAATCAACTCTTAAAACCAAGACTCATCCCTACGGCTCCAAGAAACTCCTATGGCTCGCAGGTTGAGTCCTCAAAACCTAAAAAATATGCTACTTCATCTCTTTTCATTCTGACTACTCAAAAACATATATTCCTAAAAAAAAAAAAATACAAGCAAAATACCATCATATCTACTAACAAATGCTTAAGACACACTCAAAACTTCATTTCTAAAGTATTTAAATTTCCATAAATATCCGTTACATCAACACCCTCAATGTAAAATCCTTACTTGTCCTCAAGTGACACTACTAACTCTAATAGACAAAATGCAAAAGCAAACCCAAAAACCCAAGTAATCATATGACATTATCCTCATCATTCAACCCTCCAATATCAGTTTTTTTTAGCATAGAGCAATCATAGAGCTCAATATAAAACAAACACATGTGGATGACTTTATGAAATAGACATATTAACCAATACTTTCACAGACACATATATCAATCACCAAGATACCAACTCTTCGATAGTTTCACTTATTCCCTCTCCGTAAATAAATCCCCTTTTTCATACAATATTTGAGTTATAGTTCAATTTTAGGGACTCAGTATATGCTCACGCTCATAATTGAATTTAGTAAAGTACATGCAGAATACAATAGGCTTGCCCTAATTTTCTACACTTTAAAGTCGTTGAATCAGGATACTTATAGGACTTTCTTTGCTTATAACGTAAGTGTAGGGTCATGTATGATATATATGGATTTTAAGTGACTTATCTTTCCTTCTTGACATTACATTGGCTAGTTTATCCTCTTTTACAACTAATCCAGGTATCTTATTTTTCAGACTTCACCCTTACAATCATTACAGATTTACCCCCACCCCACATGAAATACGGTGCAAAGCCCTCAACTCACAAAAAAAATTAAGAATGAAGGGTTAATACAACCATGTAGTGCATAAGCATAAGTACCAAAGAACTAAAAAAGGAATTAGGGTTTGTGGATGTGGACCCTGTGCATCGAAAAACACCTCTGTATCAACCTGTGTGGTGCCATCAGTAACTCCATCCAAAATAACCTGAGGAGCTTCATTAGTAGTACCCCCGAACCTAAAACTCCAACTACCAACTCCCGCAATCTCTATTGTATCAACTCCTCATCGACTAAGGACTGGCCCTATGTAGCCTCCAATTCACGTCGCTCACTCTTCTTCGCTCTCATCTCCTCTACTCAATCAATAGCATCTTCAGAGATTCGAGTGCACTTTCCTAACGCATGAAGAAGGTTAAGAGAATGGTCTTCCTCAACAAATAAAGAAAAAATGACATTGCCTCAAGAATTACCGGGGGAGGCATTAGTGTAGATGAGCCAACAACAACCAGTATATCTATGTAAGCCGGGAGTATAGTTAACTCCGTCTAGAAGCCTGAGAGATCTACAGTCAGTGCAGTTAGAGGTCAGTCTAGTATCTTTATCTCGAAGACATAAATCCTCCGATGAACAACATGAATCTTCTCTTCTACAACACTATGCGTCCTTGCCTCCGAATCTCCTACTACCTTCCTTATACATAGTTGAATATGATGTAGTCATATCTCTATCTGAGTCTCTAACTTTTGGAATCTTTCTAATAGCAACATGTAGTCACCTAATGTAGGCGTAGCACGTGGTTTGTTCTCAGCCGAGCCAGAAGAAGATGGAGGGGAAGTTTTAGTGTGCTCGGTATTAGGGGTGGGATTGTTTCCCTCTATGTGTTGCTCCTGTGCAAGTGCTTCACCCATAAGCAACATATCAATCTGAATAACCCTTTATGGTGCTGCAAGGTTGCCCTTGATTAGTCCGAGATTTGGACTCATTTAGGGCTTTGTTTTGATAGTTTTAGTGTCTCAAGTACCTAATTTGTGCTATAAAATTATGTTAAAGACTTGATTTCCAGATATGTTAAATAAGGAGAAAGGTAAGGGTGCTAACATGTATAAAGTAGCATAACAATTTGAAGAAGTGAAGAAAGGTGATCCTGGTGATCGCCAAGACCACTCGGCGACTCACAGAGTGGCTCTTCAGCCTGCCTAACATTCCAGTGTGCCAGCCTTGAGGGAATAAACCAAGTCGGCGATAGGAATGAGCAGTCAGTGAATCCCCAATCAGTTACACGATGACAAAATGGATCGCCTAAAGTTACAGGACTTGGGGATGCTGAGAACCAATGCATAATGATGGAAAAGAGCAAAGGGCGGATCACGGAACCACTCAGTGAGCACGATCTCGCCTAATGGTCTTTCAGGCCAAATTTTGGGCAGTTATAAATTGAATTTTGAAATTTAAAATTAGTATCTTATTATCATTGAGGAGATTTTTATTTTGAGTTTTAGAGTTCCACTGTAAACATTGAAACTTTTTGAGGCCCAATTTTAAGGATTTGCAAGTGGGTTTCTAAATTTCTTCAATTTGGACCATTGTAAAGACTTGGGAGCATTTACCCAGATCATGGCGAATGTATTTGGTAATTGTTTCCCTAATTTTATGATGTGTGGCTAAAACTTCAATTCTTGGGGTGTGATTATGTTATTAAAGGTTGAATTAGCCTATGGGTATTATTAATTACTAATTTAAATGCTATATTGAAGTGCGTTTAATCATTAGCTATGTTTTAATCTTTGAATTGTAGTTGCAAATGCAGTTCTAATTTTGAGATCTTAGCTTGCTTGAGAGAGAGGTTTTTGAACGAAAGCTTTTGATTAATGGTTTGAAGGTATTGGATTGATATGGGTTCTGCTCAAGAGAGTCAATCCTAAACCTAATCCTACCCATTTTGCTCAAGAGAGAGGATGTATTAAGGTTGTGGGTTGTTCTTATTGGCTAAGCATGTTGATGTTTGAGAGAAATCACTTGAAACATGATAGTCGTTCGAGAGAAAACTATTTCAATCATAGTCCAGCCTACCCACTGATACTTAGCTATTTATTAGTAGTTTCAATTACCCATATAGCGAAATATTCATATAATCAATCAAATCCCAAGAATTCCTTTCTTTATTGTTATTTCATTATTGTTTGATTGCGTTGTAGTTGATAATTGCAAACCAAAACCCCCCATCTGACATTCGTTGTCACCCCTTTAGACTCGTTTACATGTATTTTTTTATAATTTCCATTCCTATAGCTATTTAGATCACATTTGTACCTCATAACTGAATTTGATCATATACCGCACCCTGTGGGTTTGACCCCAACTCTTCGTTGGGTTTTATACTGCTTAACGATCATTTGCACCTAGAACTGGATGAGGTGTGGTCGAAACGTTAATCAACCCTCATCATGAATTAGACCGATATCCATGGTCTGAGTAACCTCAATCAACTCATCCAAAATCCCTACCAGGATTCTTAGGCTTCCATCTGTGAGCCTAAGGATGACCAGCTCTTACAGGAACGAAGAGCAGAGCTTCGCTCTAAGGGAATGCATGATCCGTCCAGGGTGTCGTTGCCTCAGACTCCTCCTCTATCTCTAGCTCAGAGTGTGGTCCCAGCACCACCGGTACATGGTTCTCCTTCCCGGTCTCTCAACAGACTAACAGCCGCAGGACTGAGGACTATTATTGAGGAGAAGAGACTGTCCACAAAGGGTGTGGTTGATAGGTGTCCTGAGATATGACACACTCTCAAATCCCATAAATTCAAGATTTCACTAAACCTCGAGGCCCCTACATTCCTAATTTGGTCTGGGAGTTCTATTCGGCATGCGGAGACTTGGTGCGACAAGGGAAGAGGAAGGCTAGTGCCTTCAAACTAGTTGATTTTGTGATTGTCCGGGGCAAGAAAGTGAAATGCGATAGTGAGGACATTAATGTCGTTTTGGGATGTACTTATAATTTCATGCATGACTACCAGAGTATGATTTAGACAAAGACGTTGGATGACTTAAAATATTGTTTGGCTCCTCTTTTTTTTTACAGTACCCCAAGGTGGATTGAGGCCAGCGTGCCAATAGAGAAGAATGATCTCAATGTGGCTGTGAGTTATTGGTTTGGGTTTATTAGCAGTACGATCATGATGTCCCAGAATGAGTCTATCCTCCACCACCCAAAGGCGTCATGTCTTGGGTCTATTATTTCTAGGAAAAGCCTTAATTTAGGGGCGATCATTAAGCAGGAGATGTCCATGAGAGCCAAGCAACACCAGAGATCTCTTCCTTTTATGGTATTGATCATCGAGTTGTGCATACGAGCCCATGTTCCTTGAGATGAGAAGACAGATATGGAGGTGACACCCACCTCCACTACTAACATTTGACGTATTGAGTTCGAGTACCAGAAGGGTGACGCTGAGAGGAGGAAGGAAGTCCCGATGGACACTTCCCTGGGAACTGTTATTGATATGATACCTATAGAGGAAGTCATGTCTACTCCGTCCACTAGGGCTTCGGGTAGTTCTAGATCCACTCCTTCTAAAGCCTCGAATACTTCTACTGCTTCCCCTCTCCCTAGATCTATTGCTGGTACTACTGCCTCCAGGCCTCCGATCACCCAGGCGATGCTGCTCAAGATGGGTCACCTAGCCTATTCTGATGATGTGTGTGCTTCCTGGATAGAGATTGCATTTCTCAGGATGATTGAGAGAGCAATATTACTGCATTGACACCTCTCAGGGCTTTTATTGATTCCCTCACATCGAGAAGAAAGGTGTGTGAGAGAGGCTAGGGAGTTACTCATGAGGTGACGACCTGAAAGGCCGAGATTGCTGAGTTGAGGAATGATGTGGACTAGCTGAAGTCCACTGATATGTCCTTGATCTTTAGGACTGTGGAGATCCCAGATGTCCCCGACCACCAATAATCCAACTCATTCTAACATGCCTTCGGCTACAATTGGAGATGAGGTTAGAGCTGATGATGATGTTGTAGAGTCTGAGACTGAGACTGATGAGGAGGAGCTTGGTGTTGAGGAGGAGATTGTTTTTTAGGGCATGACTGACTTAGAGGACGCTATGGTAGATTCAGATGTGCAGGCCTCCCTCAGAGATACTTCAATGGTGAGCTCCAGTGGAGCTAAGGTTGATGAGATACGTGGCACTGATGCCTCGACAGATGGAGTTAATGAGATGCAGACTTCACCCCAAGATTATCATGGCATGATGACTTTTCCCTCCCTCTCTGTTATCTTTTTATACCTTATTTCTGTTTTAGTTGCATTTGAGAACAACTGCTTATTATTGTTGGGTGGAGTGAGGTATTTCCATACCTACCTTTTGTGAATATTGGTTCTATTTTGTTGATCATTTTTGTGAATATTAGGCTTATTGGCTTACTAATATATATCTTGGGTGTTGAATTGTGTTGTGCATGTTTTAGCTTGTGGCCCATTGTTTTGAATGAAATTTGTTTTAAACCTAATTTAAAAAAAAAATCCACCTCTTTTGTGTGTGATTGTGGTTGTTCTTGTGTGAATTTGAGTGTCGGTTATGATCAATACCGATGACTTAAATAGTGCTCTTAATTGAACAAAATGAATATGAGGCTACGATATGGAAAACTAAGTTACATAGGCAATACGTGAACTTTTAGCATCTCGTTTTGACTAGCTGGTTGTCGAATGAGTCTCTTGTGATGAGCATTAAACGCTAGCTAGAAAGTGTGGAGTCTTGTTTTATTTTGGTACCAATGACTTGTTTGATGATATTACTTTGAAAATTGCGTTTGATGACACCTAGAACTTGCCCCGTTGGTTTGGTTGATTGAGTGATGCAAGAACTTGAAATGAGCTTAGGCAAGAATTTTGAAGAGTGAACCAATTTGACAATATACCTCTTTTGTGACCAACCTTGTGAGATGTGTGAACCTAGCTTGGCACCTTTTGAGCCTTTCCCTTTTCTTGGAAGAAACTTGAACAATTATGACATCTTTGTATCCCTTCACCCATAACTTTCGTGAAGTATGGTTTGTTTTAATAGCCAACTTAGGCAAAAAGCCTAAATTGGGGGTGTGGTGAAAGAGAATGGAAGTCAAGAAGTGTGACAAACTCCCCCTGGATTTGGATTGTTTTGAAAAAGATGAAATCCCTCAATGTAAAAAAAAAGGAAA
This sequence comes from Solanum piurae, assembly GCA_029582685.1. Classification (NCBI taxonomy): domain Eukaryota; kingdom Viridiplantae; phylum Streptophyta; class Magnoliopsida; order Solanales; family Solanaceae; genus Solanum; species Solanum piurae. Next base: position 11,518 of record JAJOOO010016508.1, read on the forward strand.
GAAAAAAATGAAAAAAACTGAAAAAGAGAAAAAATTGTGAAATAAAGTGTGTGAACATATGAAAAATTGGGTATCCGGTGATTCATGTCTAGTTGAATAATGGGGTGGAGTTTGAAAATGTTTGAATGTGTAAGAGAATGAGAAAAAGTGATTTTCAGGCCATACTTCAGGAAGGTAGAAGCCACTAAACCGAACTGACCATACCTTTACACTCAACCCCGTTACAAGCCTTGAAAAGACCTTTGTGGTCTAGAGTGAGTTGAAACGAATGTTGGTTAGAAAATAAGGGCAAACCTATGGATGGACTCATGCATGTATTCATCTTTGTGAGTGTGAGAGTTGCATGTGATTCCAGGACTTTAAATTGTTGAAGAATTTTGCGTGAATATGGAATCATCTTTGTTGTGAGGGCATTTGAGTACCTTTGTTGAGCTTAAACTTGCATTTCTAGAAAGTATTGTGAACTTGAGCATCTTTGATAATGGTGAGTCACAATTTGTATCTTTGAGTGCACAATTTACATTATATGTGTAGTTTGAACTTTTTGTGTGCATTCATGTTGAGTCTTATGCAGCACTACTTGAGACATTCTTATTGAACTGCTGATCTTTAGTTTTACTTGAGGACAAACAAAAGTTTAAGTTGAGGGTGTTGAGGAGTCTGAGATTTGGGCTCATTTAGGGCTTTGTTTTGATAGTTTTAGTGTCCTCAAATGCCTAATTTGTGCTATAAATTGATGTTAAAGCCTTGATTTCCAGGTATGTGAGCTAAGGAGCAAGGTAAGGACACTAACAGGCAAAAAGGAGCATAACAAGCTGAAGAAGTGAAGAAAGGCGATCCTGGTGATCGCCAAAACCACTTGGCGACTCGCCGAGTGACTCTTCAGCCCGCCTAAAGTTCCAGTGTGCCAGCCATGAGGGAAGAAACCAAGTCGGTGATAGGAATGGGTAGTTTGCGAATCGTCGATCGATTCCGCGATGACAAAATGTATTACCAAAAGTTACAGGACTTGGGGATGCTGAACCAATGCATAATGGTGATGGAAGAGAGCAAAGGGCGGATCCCCGAACCACTCGACGAGCCCGACTTATCTCGCCTCGTGGTCTTTCAGGCCAGATTTTGGGCAACTATAAATTGAATTTTGAACTGTAAATTGAGTATCTTGCTATCATTGAAGAGAGTTTTCTTTTGAGTTTTAGAGTTCCATTGTAAATTTTGAAGATTTTTAGGCTCAATTTTGAGTATTTGCAAGTGGGTTTCTAAATTTCTTTAATTTGGACCATTGTAAATACTTGGGAGCATTTACCCAGATCATGGAGAATATATTTGGTAATCGTTTCCCTGTTTTTTATGATGTGTGGCTAAAACCCCAATTCTTGTGGTGTGATTATGTGATTATAGGTTGAATTAGCTTATGAATATTGTTAATTACTAATTTAATAGCTATATTGAAGTGGGTTTAATCATTCGCTGTGGTTTAATCTATGAATTGTAGTAGCAAATGCAGTTCTAATTTTGAGTTCTTAGCTTGCTTGAGTGAGAGGTTGTTGAACCAAAGCTTTTGATTAATGGTTTGTAGGTATTGGGTTGATGTGGGTTCAGATCGAGAGAGTGAATCCTAAAGCTAATCCTACCCATCATACTCGAGAGAGAGAATGCATTAAGGTTGTGGGCTATTCTTATTTGTCAAGGTTGTTGATGTTCGAGAGAAATCACTTTAAACGTGATTGTTGTTCGATAGAAAACTAGTTCAATCATAGTCCAGCCTACCCACTGATATTTAGTTATTTATTAGTAGTTTCAATAACCCATATAGAGAAATTTGGCTTTAATCGATCACATCCCGATAATTCCTCTCTTTATTGTTATTTCATTATTGTTTGATTGCGTTGTAGCTGATAATTGTAAAGCAAAACCCCCCACCTGACATTCGTTTTCACCCCTATAGACTTGTTTACATGTCTTTTTGATAATTTCCATTCATATTGCTATTTAGATCACATTTGTACCTCATAACTGAATTTTAATACGTACCACTCCATGTAGGTTTGACCCAACTCTTCATTGGGTTTTATACTGCTTAACGATTGTTTGCACCTAGAATTGGATGAGGTGTGCTTGAAACGTTAATCAGCCCTCATCCTGAATCAGACCGATATCCACGGTCTGCGTAACCTCAATCAGCTCATCAATAGTAATCACCGGAAGACTAGCCTCTTTGCACAACATAAAAATCAAGCAAGGAAATGAAAGAGTTAGAGTTCTTCTGAAACAGTCTCTCATGGATCTCGACTATAATCACTCGAGCGAAGTTGATCTCATGCCCATCCATCAAACAGTCTATCATCACTGTTCGATCCCAAATAAACTGGATTTTCTACCATTTTAGGAGAAAGTCTGGACAGGAATATGGACCACCAAACCTTCATCGCAAAATTAAGGGTGGCCTTCTTGATAGGGAGTGTCAAGTCCCAAAACCACGCGACATCAAACCCTGACTCAACAATATAAATAGCTACCCAACGTAGCAAAGACTCTCACATTTTTATATTCTTCATAGTACCTGTTGTCCATACTAGCAGCATCTCGTTATAGAATTTAGATGTATTAATCGACTGCTAATGGGATGAGCCATAAATAAAATGGAAGACCATGGCCTCCGATAAAGTCACGGGTATGTCCCGTACTAGTGTGGAGAGAAATGATGGTTGGACCAACACTTTTTCCCTTGGAGGAAATGTGTTTTTTGGCTGCATAAAAGGCATAAAACTCCTAGACCATGATCGACTTGTATTTTCCCAGGGATTCAGCCATCCACTCACACTTGTGCCTCCGAAATAACTCATGAATGGACGCAATGGTATGAATAGTGCTTGTAATAACCCGACGCTCATCCGTAATTGGGAAGGCATGTTTGTGCTGAGTATTTTGGTGTTTGGCATCTAGGTAAATGTTGAACATGTCCCACACACATCACCTATTTGGTTTTCCTATAATCTTTATCGGCTCAATAGGTTGAGTGGGTGTTGGATCATGTGCCTCTCTAGACTCGAAAGCATAAGAAGTAGATGGTGCAAGTTAATCCAATCCAGACCCTGAATTGGATAGTGCAGAGGCTAGCTTGGTCTTTGAATCTCTACTTTCTTCGCTTGAACTCTCTTCTCTCTCATAAGTCTAGGAAGAACAAGCTTGACTGGAGAGTTTGACCCATCCGATACCAGAACTATGTCAAACAGTCATGCTTGTTGGCGAGTACATTGGGTGCCTTAGTAAAGTCATGATTTGTGCCCTGGTTGAACTCCAACCCGCTCAATTCATCATCGGTGGGCTCATTCACTAGTTGCAGCTGGGACGAAGATGTTGTGGACTTGGACCTCCGTTTTGTTTATATGTAGTTGTACCCTTTGGTGGCATAGTACCTTGAAAAGTGATTTGAAGCTATGTGAGTGTGTTTTCGAACGTAGACACTTAAACTTCGAAGCTCGCACTTAGGATTGACTAACTCACTACACCCTTTCTTTGTTATGTAAGAAAAAATAAATAAAGAAAAACTTTTAAACTAGCTAGATTATATCTTGAGTTACCTCCCAAGTAGTGCTTGATTTAATGTTGCGGAACGACGTAGTCCCCTTGACTGCCATACTTCATCAAGATCCCTTTTTCAATAACCTCTTTGACTTCCTATAGTTGCCCAAAGTAGATTTTTATTCGCTGATCATTCACTTTTAACCTTGTTCCTTCCTCATTCTCAAGTTCAACCGCTCAGTCTGAAAAAACATTCACAACTTCGAATGGTCCAGACCACTTTGATTTGAGCTTGCCAGGAAACAAGCACAACCTCCAATTGAAGAGAAGGACCAAATTATCCGGAAAAAATTCACACTTTTCCATCTTTTGATCATGGTACTTCTTTGTCTTTTCCATCTTTTGATCATGGTACTTCCTTATCTTTTCCATCTTTTGATCATGGTACTTTATGAGTTCCAGATTTGGACTCATTTAGGGCTTTGTTTATATAAATTTAGTGTCCTCAAATGCTTATTTTTTGCCAATATCTGATGTTAAATACTTGATTTTTCAGGAATATGGCTTGAGGAACAAATAATGGACACAAGGAAAAAGGAACAAACCAGGCTGAAGAAATGAAGAAGGGAGAGTTTGAGGATCGCCAAGAGCATTCGGCGTGTCACCGAGTGGCTCATCAGATGGCCTAAAATTCCAGTGTGCCAAGCCCGGAAGGAAAGAACCAAGTTGGCGATGGAAAGTAGCAGTCGGCAGATCGCCAAGTGATTCCGCGAAGCCAAGATAGCTCGCCCAAAGTTACATACCTTGAGTATGTTGAGTACCAAGGCAAAAGGGCGGGGGAAAAGAACAAAGGGCAGCTCACCGAGTGGTTCGGCGAGCCCAACTTACTGCACCGAGTGACTCTTCGCAGCACATTTTTGGCTACTATAAATACATTTTTGAACATATAGTTTAGGGGATTATTAATCTTTGAGCTATCTATTATCTATTTTAGAATTTATTATCAATCTTAGAGACCATTTTTCTCTACTTTTCCTTAGCTTTGAAGGATTGAAGAAATTCACTTTTGAGAAATTGGAAGTGGGTCTTTGAAGTTCATAAAATTTGAGCATTTTAAAGACGAAGTTACTCTTACCCAGTTGATGGATAATCAATTTGGTAACTGTTTTTACCTTTTTATAATGTCTAGCTAAAACTCCAATTCTTGGGGTATGAATATGTGATTATGGTTTGATTTAGCTGATAGGCATTTCTAATTATTAGTTTAAATGCTATTTAGAAGTGAGTTTAATCATTCATTGTGGTTTGATTTAAGAATTGTAGTTGCAAATGCAGTTCTATGTTTGTGTTCTTGGCTTGCTCGAGAGAGAGAGAGAGGTTTTAGAGATAAAATTATTGACTGATGGTTTGTGGGTATTGGGTTGACCTAGGTTCAGCTCGGTGAATCCTAAACCCAATCCCACACATTCAGCTCGAGAGAGTAAATGGATTAAGGTGTGGGCTGCTCTTATTTTACATGCTTCTTGATGTTCGAGAGAAATCACTTGATTCGGGGTAAATTGTTCGAGAGAAAGCCTACCTCCACTATAGCGTAGCCTACTCACTAATATCTAGCTATTTACTAATAGTTGCAATTACCCATTTGTCTATATTAGCCTATAATCGATCACATCCCAAGAACCCATCTCATTATTGTTAATTTGTATTGTTGTGACTGTTGTTTGTAGCTATTAATCAAAACCAAAACCCCCCAATTTGACATTCGTGTCACCCCCTAATTTGAATGATATCTTTATTCAATAATTTTTATTCCTATGACTGATTTGACCATGTTCAACATTACCTTTTCCACTTATTTGGACAAGTGGTCACCAACTTGATTTTTTGTCCCTTTTCTATCTTTTACCTCAAAATCGAATTCTTGCAACAATAAGAACCGACGAGTCTATCTCAACTTTGCATCATTCTTTGACATAAGATACCTCAGTGTTGAATGATCAGTGTGCAAACACTTTGGTGCCAAGCAAATAGGATCTAAGCTTTTCAAATGCAAAACTACAATAAGCAATTATTGTTTAGTGAAAATATAGTTCTTTTGAGCAACATTAAGGGCTTCACTTGCATAATATATTGGATGAAGAATCTTCTCTCGACCTTTCTCTAATACTACACCAAGTTTCACCCCACTAATATCACACATAACTTGAGACGATTGTCTCCAATCCGGTGAAATAATGATCGGTGCAGAAATCAACTTCTCTTTCAACTCTTTCAGACAAATATCATCAAATTCAAATTTCACCCTCTTTTTAAGAAACTTGTACAATGTTTGCTCAATTTTTGAGAAATCTTTAATAAATCTTTTATAAAAACTAGCATGTCCTAGTAAGTTTCTAACACCTTTCAAAGAGATAGGTGGTGGGAATTTTTCAATAACCTCAACCTTTGATCTATCATCCTTGATATGTTTTTGAGAAATCCGATGGCCCAAAACTATTTCCTATTTCACTATGAAGTTACACTTCTCCTAATTTAACACAAGATTTCATTCTTCACAACATTTTAGAATATCATCTGTGTATTCCAAACAATCAACAATGAGTCATTAACCACATAAAAGTAATCCATTCAGACCCTCGAACCAGTAACACGCCTCAACGGAACAAGCTCATTCTTTACGTTAGGAACCACAAAGATTCCTCCCTTCTTTGGCACACATTGAATCAGACAAACCCAAATATTATTTAGGCTATCGAATAAACCACTCAAACATCTAACCACTATATAATCTCCTTCTTCACAATTTCTTGCATTGATAGATTTAATCTTCTCTGGTGCTCAATACTTGGTTTACTATTAAGCATGAGTGGGATCTTGTTAGAACATATACCTGGTGGAATACCAATAATGTCAACGATCATCTATCTAATCACCCTTTTGAACTATTTCAACATCGATATTCAGGCCTCTACTTTCACTTCATTCAAATCAGTAGCAATAATAACTGGAAAATAAATATTTTAACCTAAGAACACGTACCATAAATGAGATGGGAGAGTCTTTAGCTCCAACTTCAGAGGCTCATAAATATATGGTTTTATAGGTGAAGTCTCTCGATTCTTCAAATCTAGATCCAACTTCTTTGGTGAGCGACGAGTATAATCCACCCAATGAAGTGCATCAACTAACTCATAGTACTCGTTAATGCATTGTCCATAAAATATTTGCGATCACGACAGATAGTGCTTCAACACCTAATCTCTCCTCAATGGACACCTCTGGTTTTTCCTTAATAGTATAATTCACAACGAATACAATTTAATATCACTTTGATGCTTTATTGATTTGCAAATAGTTAATGTCATCTATTCATAATTAAATTGAAATTTCATCTACCCTCTTTCCATATCAACTAAAGAACACTTATTAGCAAGGAGTGGTCACCTTAAGATGACAAGCACTTCAAATTCAACCTCACAGTCTAATAGCTTAATATCCAGCGGAAAGATAAAGGCTCCAACTTTAACTAGAACATCTTTTAGAACCTCAATCGGTTTCTTCACAGTACGATCAGCCATAAGTAGCCGCATTATACTTTATTGGGGGCTCCCAAGCAGAACTTTTTGAACACAGACAGTGGCATCAGATATATGCTAGCACCCAAATCACATATGACCTTAGCAAAGTGTAACATGCCAATAGATCATGGATAGTAAATGCTTCATGATCCTCATTCACTTGCACTAATAATCTACTAGCAATGGGACTACAAAGCTGCAACTTGTCATCACCTTCAAAACTGACAGCCCTTTTTTTGTTCACTGGATCTTTCATGAACGTAACATAGTCGGACATATGTTCTAGTGCTTCAATCAAAGGAACATTTATCCTTAACTACTTCAACATGATATAAACTTGAGATACTTCCCTTCTTTAGTTTTCTTTAGTTTTTTTAACCAATATTTATCGGTTCCTTCGCCCTTTCTACCTCAGTAGGCATTTGAGGGTCAATAGTATATTTGGCACCCTAGTAGTAATTGCCTTGAATGTCCACCATTCTTTAGATTCTTGATAGTATTGTTTGGAAGTATTCCTTGTTGGCATGGATTTAGTAGCTCAATTCTATCTAATAGATAATGCATGTGAATCTACCTTTTTCCTAATGCTCTATAAATAAGTACACATCTTTTTCACATTATCATCAGTTAAGTTAAACATTTTCATCATCTTAGCCATAATATCCTCAATGCGATTTAAACTTAATCCTCCATCTCGATTCCTTGGTAGAACATAAGGGCCCCCTAATCATTTCTGTTACAATACCCATTAGTGTTGTAGTTGTTACGATTATAATTACGTCACGGTTATAGTTCCCTTCACGATTGTAGTTAGTGTAGTTATAACCTTTATTTCCTTGACCTTGGCATGAACTATCCTGATTGGATGCTTGGGCGTTAGTTTGGAAACATCGCGTCTGCTTATTCACCAAATTTGCCTCCTCTTCATATATATACTTATCGTTAGGTGGAGCTGTATTCTGATAATGTACTCCATTAACTTTCTCTACAATACCACTCACATGTTTTAGTACTAAGCCAACCTCTGTTTTGAATTGTGCCATCTCTTTATTAATATCATCATTGGATTGATTTTGTATGGCATGTACCGAAAAAGTGTTTTTTGTGGGAGCTAAAATTCTAGTGCTCCATACTTTGTTTTTACTGGTAATATTTTCACACTCCTATTTGATGAAATGCGTTAGCTCTATATAGTCCTCCAGAAATAGTGTCCAACACCGATTTACCATTGTAATCTAATACTCTGTAAAAGAAATCCTTGAGTGATTCATTATAAATTTGGTGATTTGGAACACTCATCATATAGCTAGGAATCTTTCCTATGCATCACTAACTGATTTCCCATGTAAAGCCAAAAAAATATGGATTCTATCTTTAAGAATTATCTTCTTTGACGCCGGAAATATTTATCCAAGGACACTCTATGTCGTCCCAAGTGGTGATTGAGTTATACGTCAATTCAGATCACCATACAGTAACATCACCTTTCAATAATAGTGGAAACACCCTTAGCCCAATAACATCAATGTCTAGATCTGGTCTTCCTAATCTACTCTTACAAATGTTAGTGACTTTAGTTAGAAGAGCATATGTATCCTCAAATGGTAACCCAACAAACAATCCTCTGGACATAAGCATGTGCATCAATTTTTTTGTGACAACAAATATATCAACGGGTGGCAGTGGAGGTACTACAATGACACCCGTCTATCTTATAACATTATGGTTAACCATGGAGTTATTACGCACATCAGGTGCTGGTTGGTTTTGCACTCTAGCAGGGTTATTCTGGTCATCTATAGGTACCTCTACTACTCTTGGGAGTTGAAATCCAACAACCCCCTCATGACCCTCTCTGATTGGATCATCAGTCAGTCTTACAGTCGGACCTCGTCCGGCCATTTTTCACAGTATTTTCCTTAATTATGGATCACAAGGGGTGAGGGATTGCGTTGAATTCGTGTACTTGGCATACATTACCAATAAACCCTATCAAAAAAAAAATATAACATAAATCAAGATATAATTGACTAACAATGCAATAAAAAAATTAGTCTAACCTAAAATCCTTATTCTTCGGCAGCGGGGCTGAAATTTGATACACCCAAATTACACCTCCCTAAATAAGTATAAGAGGTTGTTGGCAAAAAAAGAATCTAACATAGGTTAGGGTCCATCTGACAAGGAACAAGGTCTAGACTTAGGCTAATTAACTTGCTCATTGTACTTTTAGTCAAATTATCTTCGTAGAGAGGGGTTTTTGTAACACAAAATATTCATTGATTGATTATAGTAACAAGTAACCAAGTAACATGATTTAACGTTTGTTAAACCAATAAAAAATGAAACTAGAGTGTATGTGTTCCCCACAAGTTCTTAATGCATTAAACCTTATAATAGTAACCCTTATCTAGTGTTTGACATGTAAAGTTGGTAAGTTAGATATCTCCTAACTGATTAGTCGTCCAAATAGGGAATTTCACCTCACAACTTGGTTTGACTAAGGGTGTATGTTTTACTAACTCTTACCCTTTACCCCAGATTAACCCTCACATCTTTAGGTTAGGCTATTAGATAGTGGATTATCAATGCTAAATCTTCGTTGCTTAATCTATTTTCCCATTTGTTATTCCTTGGTCAGGCAAGTAGGATTAAGGCGAGTTATAACATTGTGCACCATTAAAAAGCAATCAAAATGAACATATCCACAATACATGCATAAAAACTATTTAAGGATTACCTAATTATTAGGTCTACGTTGTTAACTACTCGTGGTTCCCACAACCCTAGTTGTGGATTTAGTTACTCATGCTTGGGTGATCATAATTCATAATATGTTAGATAAAATAAATCATGAACATTTAGTTACAGTAGATGAAATCTGGATTCTTCAATTGATGAACAAAACCCAATATTATAAACCACACTTCAAGAAATTGAATGCACAAAGTGTTTGTAAATTAATTCTCAAAGCCTAAACTGAAAATATCAAATTTTCTAACCCTAAAAAATACAATTACAACTAATATTTGTAGACACCAAATCCTAATTAAAGTAGAAAAATGAAATATATGAAGAGTGGTTTTGAAAGTCAACTCTACGGATCAGGATCTACAACTTGTAGGTCAAACTACGACTCGTAGGGCACACCCGTAGAAGGCAACTTCTTCAAAAAGGTCATCTGAACACTTCCTACGTACATGATCTTGGACTCGTAGACCTTAGTACGTTCCTTCTAGGTATTGCGTCATTCATGTACTAGATTTCAACTTTTCTGAAGTTTCCCACGACTCATTTATATGGATTGTAAAAGTTACTATGGCTCATCATTTGCTTCCATCATTTTACACTTTGCTTGAAAAATAAACTCTTCAAACCAAGACACATTCCTATAGCCTATAGAAACTCCTACGGCTCGTAGGTTGAGTTGTCCAAACCTCAAAAATTTGTTGCTTCATCTTTTTACATTCTTACTGCTCAAAAACCTATTTTCTAGAAAAATACCATCACATATACTAAAAAATGCTTAAGAAACACATAAAAATCCAAGTTTATAGCATTAAAAATACCGTAAATCTGCGGTACAGCAAGCACCACTCTTTGTTAGAGAGCAGGGTCTAGAGTCCACACATGATCCTCAAGCATCACGTAGGGCCGAGACCAGCTCAACCACTATTCAGACTGGCTAAGGCTCCAGATATTAGGCAACTGTTGCACCGCTTTTGACTATACTAGGCAGCATGATGCAGGCCCCAACACCAGCACCAGATCAGTAGGATTAGCTTGCATCATAGGTTATCTAAGGACTATGTACCACCTGGGGGTGCCTAGTCCGTCATTGCGGCTTGATTTTTGCCGCTAGAAGAGAAGAAGATGCTCAAAGTATTCTTGAAGTTTTCACCTCTTATGTTTTCTGGGGCAGTGGGTAAGGATGCCCACGAGTTTCTGACTACTTGTCGTGATTGACTGCATACCTTGGGTCTCATATAGTCGAGAGGAGCCTACTTTAATGTTTATCAACTTGATGGACTAGAAAGATAGTGGTGGAATACATTTATCGAAACTAGACTAGGTAGGTCTCCTCTGGTCACTTGGATCGAGTGTTGTAAGGCCTTCTTGGTCAGGTTCATTGCTTATAACATCAACGATCACCTAAGGGATAAGTTCTCTAGATTATAGTAGGGTTCTATGACATTGTCTGAGAACTTGCACGAGCTCCCACCATGCTACCATAATTTTACCTATTAAGGATGATAGGGTTCAATGTTATATTTGTGGGTTCAGAATACACTACTAGATTGAGGCTCATTCTATGTTCTCAGTGGGTTGTTCTTTCTAGATTTTATTGATCATGGCCGCACTAATGAGAAACTCTGTTGGATGCTCAAGGAGGCAGCAACAAGAGAGCTAGATATGAAGGTAGCTACAGAGGGTCCCGCTCTAGGACCAAATATATATATGATAGGGCTCGACAATGATTTCAATAGGATCAGCGCAGTTGGCCTATTCATTCTTCATTGTAGAGTTAGAGGATGATCTGTATAGCTGGAGTGAGGTTAGCTCTAGCCAACATTATGGGTCCCAGGCTAGTATTGCAGGCCATGGTGGTGGTTCTTCAGGGAGGATATCATCTTCGAGTTGTTTTGAATGTGGTGAGTTAGGTCACTGGGCCAGAGATTTCTCGTTCCATAAAAAGATTTCTCAAGCTCCACATGTAGCTCCACCACGAGCAACTCTAGCTAGGGTCTAGGTTAGGATTAGGATTGTTACGCTAGACAACAGGGTATTCGGGGTGGCCCCGGGGGAGCCAGGTTAGGTGGTAATACTAATGGCCAGAGACGTGGTGTATAGAGCCTTTTCTATGCCGCTCTAGCGAGGGCAGAGGCTAAGGCATCAGACAATGTGGTCACATGTACGATTATTTTATGCCATCTACCTACTTCGACTTTATTAGTCCATGATCTACCTATTCTTATGTGTCTGTCTATTATGTTTCTCATAAGGGTATGAGTTATAAGCTTATGATAGTGCCATTGTGTCTGTCGACTCCCGAGGGTGAGTCTTTAGTAGTTGATCATGTGTTTCTATCTTGCTTCGTCACTATCCAGGGGTGTGACACCACGAATGATCTTATATTGTTATATATTCTTGATTTTGATGTGATTCTGGCATGTACTTTATATCCCTGATTAATGTTTCAAGGATACTTCATCCAATCCTAAGTGTCAATGATAGCTAGTCAGTATGAAGCTCAACTAAATGAGTTGGGGTCGAATCCCACAGGGAGCGGTACGTGTTTTAGATTCAATAAGAAAGTGTGCACATGGTCAAATAAGCTATATGAATATACATTATCGAATAAAAATATAATTCAAATCAGGGGATGATACGAATGTTACATAAGGGGGTTTTGGTTTTAATTATCAACTACAAACAGTGGAAAACAATACGAAATAACAATAATGAGACGGGTTCGTGGGATGTGTTTCGATTATAGGCTAATATAGACAAATGGGTAATTGCAACTACTATAAAATAGCTAGATATTAGTGAGTAAGCTATACTATATAGGAGGTAAACTTTCTCTCGAACAATTTACCCCGAATCAAGTCGATTTCTCTCGAACATCAACAAGTAAGCAAAATAAGACCAGCCGACACGTTAGTCCATTCACTCTTTCGAGCTGAATGTGTGGACTTGGGTTTAGGATTCACTTTCTCGAGCTGAACCCATATTAAACCAATACCCACTGACCATCAATCAATAATCTTAGTTTTTAAAAACCTCTCACTCAAGCAAGCCAAAAACACAAGGGTAGAAATGCATTTGCAACTACAATTCTTAAATTAAACCACAATTAATGATTGAACTCACTTCTAAAAAACATTTAAACTAACAATTAGCAATACCCATAAGCCTAATCAATCCATAATCACATAATCACACCCCAAGAATTGGGGTTTTAGCTAGACATCATAAAAAGATAAAAAATTATTACCAAATTGAGTTTCCATCAACTGGGTAAGATTGATTTCGTTCTTACAATGGTCCAATTCAAAGAATCTCAAAGACCCACTTCCAATTTCTCAAAAGTGAAAAACTTCAATTCTTCAAAGCTTAGGAAAAACTAGAGAAAAACCTGTATCAATACTTAGAATTCAATATTATGAAAATTCTATCCAAAATTTGATACTAAACTAAATGTTCAAAAAATTATTTATAGTCGCCAAAAATATTCTGCGAAGAGCCATTTCGCGCAGTAAGTCGGGCTCGCCAATCCACTCGGCGATCCACCCTTTAGCCAATTTCATCTCCCTTATGCCTTGGCCTTCAACATCCTCAAGGTCTGTAACTTTGGGCGATTCAACATTGCATCGCGGAACCACTCGGCAATCCGCTAATTGCTCCTTTCTCTTGCCGACTTGGTTTTCTCCTCCAAGACTTGGCACACTGGAACTTTAGGAGGTCAAATAACTATTCGTCGACTCGCCAAGTAGACCTGGCAATCACCAGGCTTTCTTTTCTTCTCTCTTTTAGCTCACTTCATTCCTTTTTGCAAATTAGTGTCCTTGCTTTGTTCCTCAATCCATATACCTGGAAATCAAGGGTTTTAAATCAGTTATTGGCACAAAATAATCATTTGAGGACACTAAATCATTGTAAATAAAGCCCTAAATGAGTCCAAATCTCGAACTTGCCAACACCCCCAACTTAAACTTTTGCTTGTCCTCAAGTAAAACTCAAGTTTAGAAGTTTAAAAAGGATATCTCAAACAGTGCTACACAAGATTCAATCATGAATGCACAAAATAAGACTCAACTTACTTATGCAAGGATCAATTGTGCACTCAAAGATTCAAGTTGTTACTTACCATTACCAAAGAGTCTCAAGTTCACAATACTTGTCTCAAATGCAAGTTGAAGCTCAACAAAGATACTCAAATGCCCTCACACAAAGAATGATTGCATCTTCACACACAATGGTTCAACACTTACTAGTTCCGGAATCACATGCAATTCTTACACTCACAAAGATAAACAAATGCATGATTTCACCCATAGGTTTGCCCTTATTTACCAATCAAAATTCGCTTCAGCTCACTCAAGATCAAAAAGGTCTTTTCAAGGCATGTAATGGGGCTGAGTGCAAAGGTATGGCCATTTACGTTCAGTTGCTTCTATCCTCATGAAATTTGGCATGAACATCACTTCCTTTCCTTTTCTTCATATTTTCATTCATGCTCAAAATTCACCCCATTATTCACTTTCCATGGAATACTGGACACTCCATTTCTTTTGCAACTTTCACAAATTTATTCCATATTTTTTTTCATTTTGTGTTTTCTTTTTCTTCTTTTCTCTTTTTTTTTTTGTATGGAGAGGTTCCATTTTTTTCCAAACCATGGATAAAGGGGGATTTCTTCACACTTCTTGATTTACCTTTTCTTTTCACCACACCCCTAACTTAGGCTTTTGGCCTAAGTTGACTATTCAAACAAACCACACTTCATGAGGATTATGGGTGAATGGATAAAGAAAGGTCACAATTGCATTAAGTTTCTTCCAAGAAAAAGGGTAAGGCTCAAAGGGTGTTCAAGCAAAGTTCACACACTCACAAGGTTGGCCACAAAAGAGGTATAATGTCAAATTATTTTCACTCTTTAAAATTGTTGCCTAAGATCATTTCAAGAGTTTGCATCAATTAGTCAACCAGACGAACGGGGAAAATTCTAGGCGTCATCACACAAGGTTTACGGTAAGCTCATCACACAGGGCATTGGCACAAATATCAAACAAGACTCCACACTTTCGCTAGTGTGCAATGTTCATCACAAGAGACTCGATTTGATAATCAGCTAGTCACAACGAGATGCAAAAAGTTCACATATTGACTATGCAACTTCAATTGGCCTCATCGTAGACACACATTCATTTTTGTTCGATTGAGATCACTATTCAAGTCATCGGTATTGATCAAAACCGATACTCAAATTTGCACAAGAACAACCACAATTAAACACACAAGAGGTGGAAATTTTTTTTAGAAGGGTCCAAAAACCATTTGCATTCAAAATACGGAGCCACAATCTCAAACATCCACAACACAGTGCCAAAACACAATTTACAGCACAAAACCCAATATATAAACAAAAGAAAAAGTCACAAGAGGTAGGTATGGAACTACCTCACCCTACCACAAATAAAAAGAAATTTGTCCTCAAATGCAATAAAAACACTAAAAATCAATAAAAATGACAAAGAAGGAGGAAAGAAAAGGTCTTGTTTACATAATAACTCCATCTGTCAGGGCATCAGTTCCCAGTGTCACATCAGCACTACTAATACCACTAGGGTCAGCCAAGGGAGTGTCTGCAAAAGAGATCTACACAGCTGACTCTACCAAGGCCTCCTCAATCTCTGTAAGGCCCTCATAAGATGCCTCTTCATCAACACCCAGCTGCTCCTCATCGGTCTCAACCTAAAATTTGGCAACAACTACCTCCTCAGTTCGAACCTCATCTCTGGTGGTAGCCGAAGGCATATCTGGATCAACTGCCAAATCAGGGATCTCCACCATCCCAAAAATCACCGACATGTCGGTGGACTTTAGCTTGCCCATATCTTTCCTCAGCTCAGCAATAGCGGCTTTTAGAGTCGCCACCTCCTCAGTGGCCCCATGGCCACACTCGCACACCGCTATCGTTGCCACAAGGGCATCCATAGTAGAACTCAGGAGTGTCACAACATCATCAACGACCCTCTCGATAATTCCAGGATGATGGAATCAAGACTAGAGGCGCGCCTATCAGCAGAATGGGCTAGCTTCCCCATTCGTAGTAATGCCACCTGGGTGAGCGGAGGTCAGGAAGTAGCAGCAACATAGTCACCAGCCCTAGGAGGCAAAGGGGCTGTAGAGGAACTAGGCGTCATGGAAGGGTAAGTGATAGATATACCTGAAGGCCCAGGGGCCAGATTAGGAAAAAGAGCATCTGCAGGTAATGCATCAGTATCCACAATGAGGGATGTGTCCAGCGACACTGCCTTCTTCTTCTCTGCCTCATTGTTTAAGTACTCCGCTTCAATCCTCTGAATGTCGGTACAGGAGGTTGGAATCACTTCCACATCCTTCTTCTTATCTCTAGGCACCCGAGCTCGTCTGCACAACTCGGTAATCAACACCATAAAAGGTAGAGAGGTTTGGCACTGCTTGGCCCTCATGAGCATCTCATGTGCAATGATCATCCCCAAGTTCAGCCTTATCCTAGCAATGATGCAACCAAGACAGGCTACTTTTGCGTGGCGGAGAATCGAATTGTTCTGGGATGGCATGATAGTACTACTAATAAAGGCAAACCAGAACCTTGCTACTATATTAAGGTCCTTCTTTTCAATGGGTACTCCAACCTCGATCTACTTGGGAGTACTGTGAGATATCAGAGGAGTGATGTTTGACATAATCAAAGACACAACTACCAATTAAAGTGTCAACGATTGCGTGTAGTAATATAACCCAACTGAATGGGTTGGGGTCGAGTACCAAGAGAGAAGTTAGTAATCGAGAATCAAATATAAAAGTAAAACTTAGTTCTAATCAATCATAGCTATAAACATTAATAAAAACAAACATATTAAATCAAAAAGTGACACGAATGTCGATTATCAATGTGGGGGGGGAGGTTGTATTCAACTTATAAACAAAAATAGCAAGAGTATAAAGATGCGAATTAGGGAGACATGATTCTTGGGAAGTGATAGAAATATGGGATAAAATAAACAACCAGGTAATGCTATTGATAGTAAATTGCAGAACATTTGTAACTAAGCTAGACTTTACTGGGGGTGAATTTTCTCTCAAACAACTTACCCGAATAAACTCGGTTTCTCTCGAACATCAAGTTGCAACAATTAAGCACAACCTTCGCCTTGCCCATTCACTCTCTCGAGCTGAATGTGTGGGAGAAAGTCTAGGATTCACTCTCTCGAGCTGAACTCATGACGACCCAATAACCACAGGCTATCGATTTAGTAGTTTTGGTTTTAAAACCTCTCTCGAGAGCAAGCCAAAAACACTAAGATGAAATCGTATTTGCAACTACAATCTCATTAAGTTCAAACACAACTACTAAACGAAATCACATTTAAACAGTAAATAGACTAACAATGAGCAATACCCAACAGTAAATTTAACCCATATTCACATAATCACACCCCAAGAATTGGGGTTTTAGCTAGACATGAAAAATAGATAGAAATCGATACCAAAAAGTGTTTCCATCAAATGGGTACGACAAAAAATTTCTTTAAACACGTCAAGGATGAAGATTCTTCAAGACCCACTTCCAATTTCTTGGAATTGTAAACCTTCAAATCTTCAAAGCTCAAGAACAATGTCTCCCAAAACTCTAAGAACTCAAATTGAAATATTCTAAAAATCAGTAATAATTCACTACAAATTTATATTAAGCTACAGATTTAAATGGTTATTTGTAGTTTTCAAAAATTTGTGCTGCGAAGGACAACTCGCCACAGTTAGTCGGGATCGCCGATGCACTCGGTGAGCTCCCTTTGATCTGGTTCATCGCCTTTCAGTTTTTGCCTTCAACATCTTCGTGTTTTGAATCATTGGGTGATATGGTGTTGCTTCGCGGAACTGTTCGGTGATGCGCCAACTGCTCTCTTTCATCGCCAACTTGATCATTTCCTTCAGGGCTCAGCACACTGGAACTTTATGTGAGGCTAAGGCCATTCAGCGACTCGCCTAATGCATTAGGCGATCCTTAGGCCTTCATTTCTTTGTTCTTTCAGCCGCCTTGTTCCTTTATTACTTGATAGCGTCCATGCTTTGTCTCTCAACTCAAATAGCTGAAACTTAAGGATTTACATCGATTATTGAGATAAAATATGCATTTGAGGAAACTAAATTCATTAAAATAAAGTCCTAAATGAGTCCAAATTGTGGACTTATCAACACCCCCAACTTAAACTTTTGATTGTACTCAAGTAAAACTCATGTTCAGCAGTTAAAAAAAGATGTATCAAACAGTGCTACACAAGACTCAATCATGAATGTACACACAAGACTCAACTTACTCATGCAAGGATCAATTGTGTACTCAAAGACTCAAGTTGTGACACACCATTATCAAAGATTCTCAAATTCACAATATTTGCTTCAAATGCAAGTTGAAGCTCAACAAAAGTGTTCAAATGCCCTCACACAAAGAATGATTCCATTTTCACACACAATGGTTTAATCATTTAAAGTTCCAGAATCAAATGCAATGCTCATACTCACAAAGATGAACATAATGTATGATTTCACCCATAGGTTTGCCCTTATTTTCCAATCGACTTTTGCTCCAACTCATTCAAGATCAAAACGTCTTTTCAAGGCTTGAAACGGGGCTGAGTGTAATGGTATTGTAATTTAGGTTTATAGGCTAAAAATCTTCATGAAATGTAATGTGAACAACACCTTCTTTCCTTCTCTTTGTCAATGTCATTCAAGCTCAAAAGTCACCTCTTATTCGTCTTCCATGAATCATTGGGAACCCCATTTTCTTTATACTTTCACAGCTTTATTTCACAAATTTTTCTTTCTTTTTCTTTTTCTTTTTAATCTTCTTATTTTCTTTTATGGAGGGGTTCCATTTTTCTCAAAATTTGGGCACAAGGGACTTCTTTGCATTTACTTGATTTACCTTCTCTTTTCACCACACCCCCAACTTAGTTAACTATTCAAACAAACCACAGATCATGAGGATTATGGGTAATGGGTCAATAAAAGGTAGCAATGTTATCAAGTTTCTTCCAAGAAAAGGTTAAGGTTCAAAGTGAAGGGTGTTCAAAAGAGGTTCACACACTCACAAGTTAAGCCGCAATAGAGGTATAATTTCAAATTGGTTCACACTCTTTAAAGTTGGCTAAGATCATCTCAAGAAATTGAATCACTTAGTCAAACAGACCAACGGGAAATTTTTTTAGGTGTCATCATGCATGGTTCATGGTAAGCTCATCACACAAGGCATTGACACAAAAGTATAACAAGACTCCACACTTTCACTAGTGTGCAATGTTCATCACAAGAGAATCGATTTGATACTTGGCTAATCACAACGAGATGCAAAAATTTTAGATATTGTCTATGCAACTTTATTTGGTCTCATCGTAGCCACACATTCACGTTCGTTCGATTATGAGTACTATTCAAGTCATCGGTATTGATAAAAAATTAGACTCAAATTAGCCAAAGAACAGACACATTCAAGTACATACAAGAGTGGGCAAATTTTTTTGGAAGGTTCAAAAATCATTTGTAATTAAAGCACAATGAGCCACAAGCTCACACATCCACAAAACACAGTGTATAACATAACACTAAGAACAATAACCCAAATATATAATCAAGACGAGAATCACAAATAGAACACAAAGGTGGGCCTTACCCCTCCATAAATAACAACATTTGTCCTCATATGCAAATAGAAACATCCACAAGTCGAAATAAAGTAAGGCAGAGATGGAGGTAAAGAGAGAGTCCTGTCTACATTGTCACTCTATCCATTCGGGCATCAGTGCCCGATGCATCACTCTGAGTCTGAACATCACTGCTCGAGATCACTTCAGGAGGAACAGCAGTGTCAGATCCACTAGGGGTTGTCACGTGCGAATCGTCCAGAAAGATATGCACAGCTGCACAAAATCCCCGGGCCCATGAAGGAACATTAGGGTCTCTGACAGTGGTCTTCCTGTTATAAGTGAACTTCTTGCCCTTGCCTTTCCCACTCGTTGTGGGAAGTTTCATAGCTTTGCCTTTGGATGTAGTTGCATCCTCATTTATCGTAATCCTCTTAGCCTTCTCTTACTTTGGTATTATTCTTTCAGCTGCTTTTGATCTAGTCATGTCAGCACAACCTCGAGGAGAAGTTAGGAAATATCCAAACGAACACAGAGAATTAGGCGCAAACAGACTCGCCGAAATAGTTGGCGGGGCACAGAATTGCTTCGGCAAACTGGGTTAGCCCACCGAAAGTTACAGTGTAAGAGAGTTTCAGGGCTGTAGACAAAGGGCGATCAAGAAGACTTTCGGTGAGTCACCGAGTTCCTTCGGCGACTTCAGGATTCTCGCCGAAAGTTACAGACTCCAATCACATATTTAGCATGAAATTAAAGGCGAGATGGGGACATTAAGCGAACCGTCAAGAGGTTTGGCGAGCTCAACCCAGCTCTCCAAACGGCCCAACGTGCCTATTTTCTGTAACACCCCTCAAAATGAAATAGGATAATTAGAGCTTCACAAGCTGCCAAGGCAGCTTGAAGTTGCTCATGGAGGGAGCATGTCCGCGTCACAGACTAGCTCCACCAAGGGCCAAAAGTTTGGTCCACATCGTGGACATGTCGCGGACTCTACTGTCTCGAAATTTAATTTATGAAACTCCATGGAACACCTCCGCATCGCGAACTTGATCCCCGAAGAAATCTGCGAAAATAAAACTCAAGTTTGACTTGTTTAAAAGGTCCATCTAAGTGAAGGGTAGTTTGGGTATTTTGGAGAATTATTATAAACGGTTATTCTACCTATTTTAGGGTATTTTAAGTTGGTTTAAACCCCAAAACCAAGAATTAGACCCCATTCTTCAAATTGACCCTTCCCTCTCAAAAATATATTCTCTCAAAAATAGATTCTCTCAAAACTCCATTGAAGACCTTGATGAAGCTCAAGCTAGAAGAGAGGTTTTAAACTGATTTCTTCTTTAATTTCATGGATCTTTCATAATTAAGGTATGGTAACTCTTGATTCTTGAATAACCTCACATTCAAGGAGTTCTATCAAAAAAATTCAAAAGTGATTCAAAGACCAAAATTCCCAATTTTCAATCTAAACATGGGTCCTTTGTAATACGATTTTATAAATCATTCTATTGATGAATTAATGTGGAATTAAGGTTTTTAATATGATTTCAAAGGAATTCTTGAAGAACCCATGATCCCCAAATTCTCGAAAATTGGCCTATGATGTGGGTCTTTATGAATATGATCTCTATTGGTGAAATTATGTTTAGATAAGATTTTATTGATGTTTCCTATGATTATATATACTTATTCATGTTGAATTGTTGGTATATTGATGAGTTGAGAATTATGGCCTTATGGGCAAAGTTATGGGTTGATCCCTTTGTTTATAGAATTGTACTTAGATTATATTTATGTTATTGAATTACATTGTTGATTCCTATTGCTATCTATGTGAATTGATTATGAATTGTTGAGGATTGATCCATGGTGATCATGGCTTGGAGAATTGGTAAGTTGACCTAATTTCTAGTCTATAGTATGAGAATTGATGTTGTGTGGTTTGGTCCACTTATGGTGGCGGTGTTTACTTATTGTCTATCTATGCATGTTGAGATCATGGCCTTGAAGGCAATATATGTGAAGTAAATTGATGACTATGATGCATATGTTTATGAAGTTGTGTTATGAAGGTTGTGTATGAAATCCTCAATGCTAGCTTGATGTTAAAGTGTGTTGATGATGAGGAGTATAATTTGAATGATAATGTTAGGGATAAGGTGTGGTCTACATGATTGATTATGTTAAAGTACTATTGTGGAATGACCCCTACCTATATGACCCCTATATGAATGTGTGATCATATACATGTTAGGAGTACATATTCAATGTTGAATGTGTCCTTGTATCCTATGATGAAGTGTGAGTGTGTGTTCTAAAATCCCTAAAGGCTTTATATGTGAATTGCTCATGATTTGGGGACAATGTGAATGTGTTGTGATCCCTTGAAGGGGAGTGCACTCAATATCAATGTTGTTGCTATTATGTCATTATGAGGACCAATATACACACACACTCTACATGTATAGCTATGAATATGATGTGTTATGGTGGCTATTTAAAGGTTAACCCTTATATGCACCCTTACACCTTATTATGCATGCAAAGTGTATGGTTAGCAAGTTATGAATATGTGTTGCATAAAGGTGTTTATATGAAAGGCTTTCTCACATATGTACACACACACATGAATGAATGAATATGGTTTCTGATAATCTAGTGAAAGTGAGTCTCTTGAAAGGTTTCCTCAATTGTACTCTAAACTAGACTATGTTATGAATATGGTATGACTATGTGAAAGGTCATTCTCACATAATGTAGGTTCTATGATGAAAGGTCATTCTC
>JAJOOO010016509.1:0-39714 GCA_029582685.1 Solanum piurae
GTGTGAACCTCCCATGTATTCCGAGTGAATTGGTTGAGGTTGTTTCTCTCTATATTTTGTACTCTCATATTTATAGTGGATTGCTCATCTCCTTTTGTAGACGTAGGTCGATTGACCGAACCACGTTAAATCTGTCTCTTTTGGTGTGTTTCTCGTTTGTCTTCTTACTCGTGGTCTTTCGAGGTTTTCTTTGCTAGCTTCCGCATTACACCTGCTTATTTTCGGTCCTAACATCAATTAAGTTGCACTATGACCTATTATTTAGCCTACTTCAACTCATTCAAATTCAATATAATTATATTTTATCCGTTTAAATTCAACTTACCCCATCCGATCGACCATTTAACATCCTTACACTTAATTTCAAGTATACTCTAACACCAATAAATGAAAAGAATTTCGGATATAACACTAACTAGAAATTATCCAGATTAAAAGAAATTCAAGTAAACTTAGAGAGCTTAAAACATAAAACATTTTCACTTTAACAACTTCATATTGATCTTAGGTCACACAACTAGCTAGGCCCCATTTAATAATATGCATATGGTAATGTGTAACCTTATTCTATGACTAGCATCTCATATTTTTTTTTTAATTTGAGCTTCTCGTTATGCTATGATTGGAAAAGAAAAAGGTACTAAAGAGATGCCCCAAAAAAAATTTCCATAAGTTGCTTTATCATGAACGATACCATCAACAGGAGTTGTCGTAGTAGGATGGATAAGATCTCTTCAAGCCTTCAGGCTTTAAATATAAAAAATATATATGTTAGAACATGCTTCTTCCTTAAATAGTTTTTCCATAACGAAAATTCAGAAATTCAATACGAGCATCAAACACGTAACAAAAAATTGAAAAAAAGTAATCATGAAAGATACCACGTTTGGCTTTGTGTCAAAGAGTGTACTTTAGGTTCCTTCGTGCAATTGACACTTAATATATATATAACCTTTCATATATTGATTGGCCAAGCGTGGTACAAGTTGAAAGTGACAAATAATAATGTAAGTCCATAAAGTAACAAAATTGTTCAATTAACTCAGTAAAAAAGCCACAATGTAAGGGTGAAATATTTTTATTTTACTAAACTATAGTTTAATAATCACAAATTATTGCCCCACTAACCCCTTTTTTTCCCCTTTATTTGAGTTGAATAGTAAATTGTTTAAACACCCAACGTTGTTAACAGGTCGTTATTAATGTTTGCATACATGTTTCAACTCTATTATTTAATACTATATTTTGTAGGAATTTTGGTTTATGTATAACTAATTCATGGATTATTTATACATCCTACATGATATTATAGGATGTATAATTAATATCTTCCATTTGACGGCATTAGTAATACATAGCATGTAATACCATGAGAATAGTATATGTAAAGACAAAAAAAACATCTCATATATTTTTAATCATTTTGTTTATTTTCTTGATTTTATGTTTTATATTTGTACTAGTAAATTTGAGTTAATATCTTAAAAGGTCATTGAACTATGAAAATATATCTTATAAAGTCATTAAACTTTGTTTTGTATAAATTTAGGAAAATTACCTAAATACACATCTTATTTCACTATAATCTCTAAAATTTCCTACCATTTTAAAAAATTCAAAAATCTCTTCTCGGATACATCACTCCCCTCTCGTTGATACATCTCTTCTCTCACGGATACATCCCTCCCCTCTTTGATACATCTCTCCCTTATGTAAACAGATGTCCAGCTATCCCATCTCTGATACATACCTCCTCTTTCGGATACATCTCTCCCCTATGTATCTAGAGTTCTGTTGATGAATCCGAAAGTTTAGTAATGTATCCGGAAGTCCAGTGATGTATTCAAAATTCATAAATTTTAAGAGATTCTTGTAATTTGAAAAATGATAGGGAAATAATGTAATAAGTTCTTAACATTATGAGATTTATGTAATTATTTTAAATAAACTCATAACATATAAAATAATTTGTATATTTGTATAAAAATTGCTCAATTTTAATAGTGTTATTTATTTACTTGGTAGTAGTACTATTTTTCTTTATTTGTCTGGAAAAGAAAAAAAAAAACTTTCTTTGAAACGACTTATCTGTTGTTAGATAATATAGCGAAACTATCATTATAAATTTTATGGAGCAACATTGTTAGTAGTGATAATGTATATTAGCTGATTACTGGAAAAAAATATTATTGAGGGATTCATAATAATTTCATTTCACCATTAAAGCAGCAACTATCAAAGTTGAGCTAGGTATAAATAATAATTTGTGCATCAAAATGTTATTCCTTAAGAGTTAATTTTTAAAAATATATTGTGTATTTATAAGGTTTATACTTATATGACATATAAAATAATTTATTTTGTCATATCAAATTTATTTTATTAATAAATGTAGTTGAGTGAGTTTGGAAGATAAAAGTCTTAAGTTGGGTATTTTATTAATTCAAGGATATAATTAAAAAGAAGTTTTTTGTAAAGTTTTAAACCAAACACAAGATTAGATAGAAAGTAATGAACCAAACACATGTTTATCAAGCCTATATTTATTTTTCTTTTCACTATTAGAATAGAGGTGTTTTCTACTGCAAATTAATGGATAATTTCAACTCAGTTTTTACTGAACTAGCTCACTAGGAAAATTCATGGTGAAAAACATATTTTTACTAAAATACTAGGAAGCTTTCTAAATTTTTTCATGTTAAAACAATACTATTTTTTCTTTTCTTATCGATTTAATCATAATAACCATGAAAATAGTCACTAAAAAAAAGTAGTCAAAAAATTTAATTAGAAAATAGAATTGTTTTTAAATTAATGTTTGGCCTTTTCAACTCTGTACACGTATATGTAGCTAGGCTAGACAAAATACAGTGCAAATCGCATGAATAAAGGGATTTGGAGCTTTTTACATGGTAAAATTGGCTTGATAAACATGTGTGTTTGGTAGGAGGGAAAAATGTTTTTCTAATTATCTCATGTTTGGTTGGCTTAAATGATTTGGAAAATATTTTTTAAATCAACTTATTTTTCTCAAAAAAGGATAACGACTTACCTTCAAAAAATAAGTAAAATATTTTCCAAAACTCTTTTTCAACCTCACACATCAACTTTTCACCATAACTCAAGTCTCGAGTACCGATTCCTAATACTAATCCAAGATTTGACTCCTGGTTCTCAATTTGGGATCCGACTCCCGACCCCAATTCAAGACCCAAATCTTGGGTCTCAGATTGGATTGGGGTTGGATCTCATTTCAGGTGTTAGGTCTCGAGTCAGAAATTGAGGTCAAATCCCGAGTAGGGTATTAAGGTTAGGTCCGGAGTTAGGTGTTAGGGTGGGGTTTCGTGTCGTATGTCAGAGTTGGGTTTCACATCGAGAGTCGAGTCGGGTCTAATGTCAAGTGTTGGGTTCAGTTTCAGGTTCTGAATCGGTTGGGGTCTAGTGTCGAGATCGAATCATGACATCAAAGTCAGTTCTCATGGTCGATTTCGAGTTTGGAAGTTGGATCTCGAATTGGGAGTTGGTTTTGTGTCCTAGTTTCGAAGTTGGGTCATAGAACCTAGGTAGAATGTCGGGATCAGATCCTAATTCAAAAATCAGGTCTCGTGGTCGGATTCCAATTTGGAATTTGGGTCATAGGTAGAGAGTCGCATTCAAGTGTCGGGATCGAGTCCCGTTTCAAATTTCAGATCTCGTGGTCGGCTTATGGTTTGGAACTTGGATTCTGAATTAGGGGGTGGGGTCGGGTCCCGGTTTGGAAGTCAGGTCCTAGGTCGGGAGTCGGGGTCGGGTCTCGTGTCGAATAACGAGGTCAGATTCTTGGAAGTTGAGTGTAGGGTTGGATGTCGGGGTCGAGAGTCGAGAATCGGGGTTCGATCCCGAGCGGGTGTCTGTATCAGATTAGTCATCGAGGTCGAGTGAAGGGGGTACGTCAATGTCGAGATCGAATCCAAAATAGATCGTCGGGATCATGTCTAGGTTCAAGTATCAGAGTCTGGGTGAGGTTCCAGTTCGAATGTTTTGTCTCAAATCAAAAGTCGGGGTCAGGTCATTGGTCGGATCTCAGAGTCGAATTTTGGATTCGTCAACGAGGTCATGTCGTCCTAGTTCAGGTGTTAGAGTCGGGTTCTAGATCGATAATCGGGATTGGTTTTCTAATTAAAAAATATTTTCCTAAAAAATATTTTCTACTCTATCGGGGTTGGTTTCCGAGTCACAAAGTTGTTCATCATAATGATGTATTATTTATAGATAATTGATAGGATTTATGATGAAGGCTAACTAATGTTCTAATAGTAACTAGCACTCTTTATTATGAGTAGTTCCAATATAATGACATTTTTCATTAGACATAGCTTCAAATAAATCAAATTAATGAATTTTGAATTCTAAAGGATTAAATCGAAAAAACAATAATAATAATAGCGCTCTATAGTAGTCTTAGTCTATGTACATGTAGACTGATCCCTAGGGTTTCACACGGAGACTTGTGATGTTTATAATTCATGGTGGCATAGCTAGTTAGTATCACACTTAGCTATTTTTGGCTATTATTTCAGATTGGCTATTTTGTCATACATTTTATAGGTACCATATGTAAGCACTCTTGTCCTTATGTATATACTAGACACATGTGCCCGTGCTAGCACAGATTCAATATTTATTATTTTTTTATTTTAATTAATGTGATATAGATAGAATTTAGAAAGTTAATTAAATTTTAATGACTTTTAGAATTTTTAAGTTGTTAATTACTTTTTATTTGTGCAAATTTAATGTGAAGAGGTTCATTAAGATGTCCATAATTAAAGTATTTTTTGTTATCGATCGTTGATTTTTTACTCAAATTAGTTACAAGATATAAACAAATATTATAAATCTACAACTAAAGAATATGAATTTAAAACTAAAATTCATAGCTGAAATCGATCCCATAATTTCGAAAATATTATACACTAATTACATTAAAGTAGAACAAGAAAAATATTTTTTAAAGTTTTTTTCTATTATTTTTTTATTTTAATTTATGTGATATAGATAGAATTTAGAAAGTTAATTAAATTGTAATATGATTTTTAGATTTTTTAAGTTGTTACTTATTTTTGTTTGCGCAAATTTAATGGGAAGATGTCCATAATTAAAGTGTTTTCGTCATCAATCGTTGATTTTTTACTCAAAGTAGTTACAAGATATAAATAAATATTACCGACATTCAAAAAAATATTTTTTTAATTATTTTTTTTCAGAACACGCTGAAGCAGGCATATCGACGGATATGTGCCTGCTTCAGCTGAACTCTCTCTTATATAATAAGAGAACGCCCTTTTCCAACCACATAAGCTCAAATTAAAGGAGAATTTATTTGTTTGTAGTGCTTGTTTCATTTTCCAATATTTGCAGATTAATAATATGAACTATCGTTTCTTTTTCCATCAATTGTATTGGTCAAAATAGAGACCTGACAATTGGACAAATCGAAAAATAACACATGTCAATCGAAATCTATTTGTGTCCAACTCAACAAGGGTAGTGCTATCATGAGTTGTGATGCAGTGACGTGATTACTTCACTCTTAACCAAAAATCTCGAGTTCGAACCCTAGATATGAAAAAATTCTTGTTGAAAGCGCCGCCCCAAATGCAGTGCTCCTGTGACATTGCTGGATTAGAAACTACTTTAATAAGATTAATTACTTGATTTCTTCTACTCATTACTTACTGATTTACTGTTCTTTATCTTTTATTTCTTATATATATATTGCATTCATTAACAACTTATTTAGCATCTAAAATATTTTATTTGGTCATTTTAATCCAAGTGTCAAGTTGTTATTTAATCTAAAGTTCATTTTAGTTATTGATTAGTTCGCAATTAGATATTAACTTTTACATATCTCTACTGAATTTCTTAGTACAAATATAAAATCTAAATAAAAATTGCTCAATTCATCAAATCCACATCAAAATATTATAAATTTGTCACACTATCACGTAGTTGATTTTAATCAAATAATAGAGGATCCAGGATCACCATATATAAATTTTTTCTTTTACTCATCGATTCAATAAAAATATCTTTAGAAATACTAATTTCTTAAATCATGTAAAATCCAGTTACCTAAATGAGAATAAATTTGAAATGTAAAGATTAAACGCTTCTTAATTTATAAAAAAATATTTATTTTGAATTAAATATAAAAATTAAAAATATCCTATAATATGAACCGACAATGTCCCTTTCCAAACTTTGTTTCCCACTCCACTATCTTCCGGAAATACGTGAAAAGAAGCTTAAAAAAACGTAATTAAATTTTATATATTGACAATATAAAATTCTTTAACTTAAGATTAACATATTAAAGATTTTTTTTTAAAAGTCTGAATTTTGGCCTTGTCAAATCTACATTTATGCAATATAATTTTTCAACAAAAGATTATACTATTTCTACATGCTAATCAGCTTTGCCAATGCTTCCCCTTAAGAAACTAAACAAGAACTTAAAATATTTAATCAAAAATGAAAAAACCTCATTCATTCTACTAAAAACTTTAACCCGAGATAAAAATAATGCAGAGTGACTAATAAAAGCGCATAACATCGATTTAGTGACTAATATTACTTTATGCATGCTTAGGAACTAACATAAATCGCTAATCATGGAGTTAAAGTACATTTATTAAAAAGTTAATCTCAATAGTTATATTATACTAAAACTATAGCAAGGACTAGCTAGCTAGATGCCTAGATCCATTGGCGGAGCCACCTTAGGAGAAAGGTAGTCTAGTGCATTCGTCAAAAAATTATATGACATACAAAAATTAAATGTTAGCTATATTTGCATATTCTTAACATAATTAAAACGAAAATTTGCATACTCTTCACTAAATTCCTGTACCCGCTACAGGCTAGATGCCACCCAAATGTTTTCCACATGAATACCTCAAATGTCATTTTAGAACTTTAGAGTAGGATTGCGTATCGGTCAATTTGGTTCTGTTTTAATTTAAACTTTATCGGTTCGACTTATCACTTACTGATTTGTAAACATATTAAACCGTTATAGAATCATTAAGATATTGACTTATCGGTTATTGATTATGAAAATTTAATTAATCGATAAGATTTGATACAAAAAGAAAATCGTTGAAAATCACTTATAAACAAGGTGACACCAAATAAACTACGCACATGAGTTGATTGATTGCATATTGCTCAAAAGCAAACACACTCAAATTGTTATATAATCGAGAGTTTGAGACCGTCAGAAATATAAATATGAAATTAAACTCTAAATCAAGGACTTTATATACTAAATAATATAAATATAATTATTTAATTTACTATTAGGTTGTCGGTTAAAAAAACATCAAACCGTTAAGGACTAATAACTCGATAATAAAATAAATCAAAATCATTATCAAAACTGCTAAACTAATAACCCATTATCAATAAAACCAGTAACTTATATCTATTTAGATTATCGATTTCGGATCGATTTTAAACTTGACTCAAAGTTTGAAGGAGAAAAAAGTAATTTAACATAAAGTATATAATGTGCAGTTTGCAAGATGTGATTGGTAGGTGCATGAAGTGTATGTAATATATAAAGTAAAAAACTGATGAAACTTTTTTTCAAAATAATGGAACATTCCTTTATTTAAACAAAGCATTATTAGTCTACCAAAGTATCTTCCAAACTCATTGGAGAATAAAAACACTTTTTTCCCCATAATTTCAGTTGCCTTTTCTTTTCTTTTCTTTATTATTCATTACAAAGAGTAGCAGTTGAAGTAGAAAGAGAGAGAGAAAGAGAGAAAAATGACAAAATAAGCTTTCCATCAATCAATAACACAAAGCTGCAGAAATCATATTACCTGCCCTTTGGGTTAAAATTCTTGATTTGCTTTCTGGGGTTCCTCTAAATTTTTATACATATATATATAAAGGTAATGGGTAAGTTACCAAATCCTTCTTCTCTCTCTGTATTTCTAGGTTTGTTTCTTTCTTTAACTGGCATGGCTATCCTTTTCTTTTCTGTTTTTTTAGTCTCTGTGTATATGTAATTTTAGGAAAGTTTTGATTTTTATGTGTTGTTTTGAGCTTTAGATATGGAATTTAGATGATTTTGTTTGAGATATGAAGTGGGGTTTTTGTATTATGCAGTAATGGGGAATGTGAGTGGGAAGAAGAAAGATGAAGAAAGTGCAGAGAGCTCTGGAATCAAGAATCAAGAACATGGAGAGGAGGAATATATGGAGTATGGTTTGTTTCCAGATTCCATGGTTCAGTCTCCTCCTCATAGTCCTAAAGCTTATCATCACTCTCCTTTGATTTTCACTCCACAGGTAAGAGGAGTGGAAAAAAAAAAGAACAAGTATTATAGTATATTTTTTTGTTAGTTAGGTTGGCATTATCAAGATACAATTTTTTTTGTTTATTTTGTTAGAGTGGGTTAGCACCCCACCACATCAGTAGCGGAATAGATGGGTGGTTTGCTTATATAGACTTGGGCAAAACCTCTCGTGAGTTAGTTTTTGGAATTAAATTAGACTCAAGTGGCATATATTCATGGTAGACTTTGCACCGTCTCCGTGTTACTTGCTGTATTCTTTTCGCTCTTCATACATGGATTTGTTGCACTTGAATCGAGGGTCTTTCGGAAAAAACCTCTCTACCTTCACACAAGGTAGTGATAAGCCTCATAGTCCTAAAGTATGTTGCTGTTGCAGTCATATCTTTATATGGTATCCATATCCATTTGGGCTTTCGATCCACACTTCAGTTGGGCTTAGCCTGAAGGGGGTGTTAGAGTGGCTAGAATCCCAAATTGATTGAGAATGGACTGGTGGTTTTCGTATATGGGCGTAGATAATCTTCACCTCATGAGCTAGTTTTAGATTGAGTTAGACCTAGGTACCATAACTTACCTATTTAACCTTGTGTTATGGTAAGTCATTGGTATTCTTTTATTTGGAGTGAAGGTGTGTTATATGTACATAATATATCTGTTTCAAGAAAATCAAGTCTTCTATAAGTACTGTAGATCTTTTTATATAACTTTGGCAGTATACTTTAGAAGGGAATGCTTAAATTGTTTAAAGCTCTTCTTGAACTATAATTGTGTTTTGTGAAGAATATATTTGGTAGGTGGTTTTTGCCTGAAGTGGAGTAAGTTACTTTTGGAGTTGGGAGATTTAAGTGGCAGTAGTATAAGATTCCTGCCTGTTGTACAAATTTTGTGGGGTTAATGTGTTTTGTCTGATATGTTAATGGACTCAAAAGAAGATCATTTGGCCATTTGTAAGACATAATATGGAGGGGGACCAACTGACTTAATAAATGTGAAGCATAAATATATGCCCCCTTTTTTTTACAGCTCACTTGTTTCAATTCCTCAGTTGAACTTTTAGTAGAATTCAGGTATCGAAACTTTCCTCTATGTTCAGTTAGATTCCAACTATTCATCTTTATATAAACTCTATTCTGCAGGTTCCAGTTTTCCCCTTACAAAGGCCTGATGAAATATTAATGCAAAATCAAAGTGGTAACATAGTGCAAAAGACAATGGAGTATGGGGATATGCCTTGTGAAAATGGGATACCAACAATGATCACATGGAGTCATGGGGGACATGAAGTTGCTATTGAGGGATCATGGGATGGCTGGAAGACAAAGTATGTTTGATTGATTCTTCTTTCTTTTGTTGTATTCTGTCCCATAAGCTTGTTTACGAGGTGATTTCACTTTTTTACAATAGAGATTTCCTGCAAAGAACAGACAAGGACTTCATTGTCATGAAGGTGTTGCCATCAGGCGTGTATCATTACCGGTTTATTGTAGATGGACAATGGAGATATGCTCCAGATTTGCCATGTGAACGTGATGATACGGATAATGTGTTCAATGTCTTGGACTTGCAGGTAATCTTTTGTGAACCATTCTGATTATGCTCTCAACATTGGATATTCGGTGTGATTCATTTGATCTCCTTGTCGATATATACCACAGTAAAATGATCACACATTTGCATTTGTCAATATGACTGGCGAGACGTTAGTTGTGAAAGCATAAATTATTTAAATGCTAAAGTATTTAAGGGGAAAAGGTGGTAAATAGTCCTGTTAGGCTGTGACAAGATTGAGATACTGGGATAAGATCTGAAGTTAAAACAAGTAGCTGAAGATAAGGTTACAGTGCTGCTTCCTGAATCCAGATCTTGTCATCATCTGATGCAGCTATCATTACCTGTTTCCAGGCCTAATAATAAATTTTGTTCTTTCAGCCCTTGTGCCCTCCGAGATTTTCAATGGGCATAAAAAAATTCACCATCGAATGTAAGAATGGCTGTTATATCACTCACATGTACAACAACATACCCAGTGTAATCCCACAAGTATATGACTCACATGTAGACCAGGAAAATAGATTAATAGGATAGTGGTGTCGCTTGTTCCTTTATCTCATTGCCGAACAAGGTGAAGAAACAAAAGCAATATGAAGAGGCAAAACTAAACTCCTTCAATGTGCTTAATCTGTTAGTTATGTCATAGGATGCTAACGAGATTGTATCATCTGGGATATTTACTACTTAAAATTGAAAGGATTCACCTGTAAATCTGTTATTGAGAGTTTTGGATTTCAAAGATGTGTAATGAATATAACTGCCTAATTAGTCTTCTGGAAAAGAATCTGGTCGGGGAGGCCAAGAAAAAGCATTAGCTGTGGCTCTATGTCATTGTCTGTTGTTTTCTTTTCTTTTACTTCTCAGTATCTTGTAAACCTTTACACTTTGAAAAATCTTTGTTTAATCTTCTCCGACTTTACTACTGTAGAATAATGAGGATTTCCATTTTCACAGGCCTAAGCTTGTTTCTCTGTCCTTAATTACTAAGATCTAAGGTGTTGTTAGAGCTCAATTTAAACCAGGCACGCGACATTAGAAATGACATTGCACAATCATACAATTGCAATGCTGGAAGACTGGAATTCTTTCAGATTTAGTTAATTCGAGTGCTTCCTTTGTAAAATGCAAGACAATTTGGTCACTGCTACTAATGTTGCCAAGCAAGCTAGGTGACCTCTCTGGATACTGTTACTGCAAATGTTATTGAATCTGGAAAAAAGTTGTAACTTAGCATACTGTACTCTTCTTGAACACTGTCCCCTCATGCAGTCAGTTCTTAATTGGGATGTAGAGAGCACTTCCCTTCTTAATACATTTGACTTCCTACTCATGAGGGTTTTGATAATTTGAATAACACATGTACTAATTGTATTAAGGGAATGCCTTATTGTGCTGAACCTGAAGGTTCTACTTCTTGCTTCATATGATGAAGCCTCAAGGACAATAGTATATATAAGGAGCATGTTAATCGTCTCTGGCTATTACCCTGTCATGTCATTTGTATTTCCTATGATCAACATAATGATTCTACTTTCAACTCATATGCTATGCAGGATATTATTCCAGAGGTCCTAAACAACACCAATTGGTCAGAAGCACCTCCTTCCCCCGAGTCAAGCTACAGCAATGCACCTTTCAGTTCAGAAGATTTTAACGAAAAACTACCTGATTTGCCTCCTCTGTTACAACAGACACCCCTGGACCAACCGTCTTCATCTGCTTGTAGTGTGGAGACATTTCAGAAGCCATTACCAGCAGTATTGAACCATCTTTACATACAGAAAACTCGTAGCAGTCAATCAATGGTGGTACTAAATTCAACACAGAGATTCCGCACCAAATATGTGACAGCAGTACTTTACAAGTCCTTGAAAAACTTAAAAAAGTGAAAACACTTCCGAAATTTTCTGGAGTTGGAAGTCAAGGAATCTGCCAATGGATTCATCCAAAGATGATCTATGTAAGAAAAGGTAACAAAGGTCTCTACTACATGATGCAAGTGCTTTTTTGTTGTTTTGACAATCATTTCAGAAGTAAGCATCTGAATCTTACAGAAAATCATGATGAAATCTTGATTTTTTTTTTGCATCTTCATGTGATATTTACCAATGTGATGCTTCTGAATATCTGTGTGTAATATGTATTTACAGTACACCACTGTAGTTTTTGAAAGAATTATAATTTGTAGTTATAGTTAGGATTTTGTAGCTATTTTCTCTCTCCCTCTAATCTCTAGCTTGCCTCTCTCCTCTCTTTGTCATCTCTTCCTCGCCTCTCACCTCTCGCCTCTCCCTGTCCCCTTCTATCGCCTCTATATGTCTCTTCTCTTTCAATACAAATACAAATTATAACAATTAATTATACAAATACAAATGATGAGTGTCAACTATATAGATTTTTTTCAGTGATACAAAATACAAATACATATGTATTCATTGATCTCTAATTTTTTTCGTAATTGAAAATTTGAGGTTGAAATGTATATGTGATATTGCTATAAAGCACATTTTTTTATTTAATGATAAGGTTATTAATCAACAAAGAAAAATTAAAATTCTTAAAAGATGAGATAAATTCAGAAGCACTTATTTATTAGTTTTAAATATAGCAGACAGAATTCCATTGGTCTAATTTGGGACCTTAGGATAGATTTTGACTCTATCTGACAAACATATCAAGATAAAGAATAGGAAAGGGCCCTTAGATTTATTTGTGACCTCTGAGAAGCCGTATGAGGTGAAAATCTCACGTACGGTTCTGTAATAGCGATGGGCACAGAACAATATTCATACAAATGATAACAATCAATTATACAAATATGAATGTTGAACTTGATACAATTGTATTCGCTGATACAATTTATTCATTGATACAAATTGTATTCGTTAATACAATTGTATTCGTTGATACATATACATACTAATTACACGTACAATCCATCAGATATACATATACAATCATTGATACATATACACACTAGTGATATATATACAATTATCCAGCAGATATACAAATACAATTTGCCTCTCTCCTCTCTCTCGCTCATCTCTCTCTGCCCTCTCCCCCTTTTAACATGTAGCTACAAATCGTAATTAATCAAATGATAGTTATTTTACTTGATTATATTTCTAATTTTAGCTATTTTATATTTTTCGTCGTGACTCGTGAATGTATTCTCATTATCTGGTGGTTTTGGGCTTCTTCTTTGTAAATATTATTTGTTTTTTTTAAAAAAAGAAAGAAAGTGGTCTGATGGCTCATGAAGGTTCTATAATTAGCTTTGAAAATGAAATAATATCTATTTACAAACTTATATTTTGCGACGTCATAAATATCTTACAAGATGATTAGAAATTGTCCTAAAAAAATATTTGACAATGAAAAATACTATTAAGAATAAACAAGTTTTATCTATAAAAATGCAGAAACAATAAAATCAAAACAATACAAAAATTAATAAATTGCTTAAAAAAATAACTATAATTAGTTAATAATTACACAATCATTATTCATCCCCTTGTGAAGACATAAGTTTCCAATATTTATAAGAATGGTTTTATTTAGCTAATAATAATATTTGAAGCAAGACGGATTTAAAATTTTAAATTTCTGAGTACCATCCTGCTTTGAATAGTAACCTATGGCAAAATTGATTTTGAATTTTCGGGTGTTATACTGCTTTGAATAGTAAAAATCTCTAGCGCAAAGCAAGACAATACAAAATTTCGACTTATACTATTGATTTAGTTAAAATTTACTTGACTCGAACTTGTATCTAGGAGTGTGCAAAAATCAAACCGATCAATAAATCGAATCGAAAAAATGTTATTGAAATATTGTTATTGGGTTAACTGGCTTTTAATGATTTTATAAAAGAAAATTATTGGGTTATCAGTTTAATATCAGTTTTTAGTATTGGGTTATTGGGTAAACCGATAACCCATTAAGACAATTATAATTTACTACTACACCCTTCATAAATTTTAAATATTAATAATTTAATATAACTAGACACTATATCAGTACTCTATACTACGGTCTACATACTTCACACGTCACAGTACTTCTACTTCACATAAGAAATTCCATATTATGTTTTGGTTGTAACGTGTAATTGCAACTTTCGTACTACATCTATTCTTATTGATGCAATTTCTCATTATATTTCTTGTTTAACTATATCAAAACATTTACAGCTGATTTGTTTGTCTCACTGTATCGTGCCAAATTGTTTTAGAAATGAGAAATCATATATTTAATTGATGGAAAAATTACAAAAATCCCACCTTTTAGTTTACTTATTATCATTATCCCCTATAAGTTTTATAAATTTCCAAAATCCCTCATTTTCGCGCATCAAATTAATGTATCAGCGCTTATATTATTGTATCTCGCACTAATGTATCAGCGCTTATATTATTGTATCTCACGCATCAAATTAGTGTATCATGTATAAAATGTACATCAGATTAGTGTATCATGTATAAAATGTAATGTATCTTACTTAACAATTAATGTATCTGGCGTATCAAATTAATGTATCAGCGCTTATATTATTGTATCCGTTTTGAGGGATTTCTGTAATTATAAACTTTTAAGGGATAAATTGTAATTTTGCCTTAAAAGTATGTGATTTCTGTAATTTGTCCTATATTTATTTTATGAACATTTTTTTATTGGGTAAATTAAAAATCAAGTTGTTAATGACCAAAATTGATAAACCGAAAATCAATAAAGAATATCTTATTGGTTTGTTAATGATTTAGCTTATTTAAAAATCAAAAACCGATAAATTAAATCGATAATACATAAAATCGAACCGAACTGACTGATACACACCCTTACTTGTAGCCTTAAAGTGGTAAACCTGAGCTTTAACTACTGGCACCACTAGAAGGATCATTATTTGTAAGGGTGTCACCACTTAATATTTATAAATCTATTGATATATATATATATATATATATATATATATATTTATAGAATGTCAATCGAAACCCTCGAATGGTGTGACACCCCTTCGATTTACATAAATCCACCTCTGATTTGAAGTAGATATTTTTTCAATAACTTGCTCATAATAAAAACAAATTCCACATTAAGTGATAATATTGACAAGTGTATACATCTTCACCAATCACTTATTTAAACCTCATTTGTTTTCATTAATTTATTTACACAATTGAAGTTTGAATCTTAGTATTCAGATCTCATTAAAATAATATTTTAAAATATTTTTTAATTATTGAATAGAGTTATTTTAATATTTAATTAAATCTCAATTATTTTTTTATTTTTTTTTAAAATCAAATACTATTTATGACTTTGAATAAATTTAAATGATTAAGATTTATAAGAAAGTATTGATGTTATTAGCTAGATGTTATCTATCAAATTTCTTTTTTAACAAATATGACATTTCAAAATTACTCTATCTACTTCCATTGCTAACTGAATCCGTTATCTATCATTTATCAAATACTAGTACTACTCACCCACCATAACCATCATTGTTTGTCATAACTAGGGGTGACAAAGTGATACTCTCTCCGTTTTAAAAAGAGTGATCTGATTTAATTTAATACGGAGTTTTAGAAAATAAAGAAGATTTTTGAATTTTGTGGTCCTAAATTAAAGTTATGTCAAATGTACTAAATTGCCCTTCAATCTTGTGGCTTTAAACATGCCACGTGAAAAATTAAAATTAAAATGTTACCAAAAAAAGAAAGAGGACATTCTTTTTGAAACAGACTAAAAAGGAAAGAAGATCATTCTTTTTGAAAGTGATGAAGTAATTTATATGGATATCTACTTATATTTATCTATTTTAAATTAACGGATATCTAATTCATTTAAAATGGATAAAAGACTAACAATATGCATATCGCTCATTTATAAGTGGATAGTGAAAAGGGTAAAATAAAAAAAGTTAGGCATGGAGGTGGGGGGTGGCAGGGGTTGTGGGTCGGGTTAGGGTAGGTGGAAATAAAAAAATTAATTTTAAAAAGTTTTACTTTTTTTTGGGGGGTGGGTGGGGGGTGAGGAGTGTGGTAAAACATTTTGTTTTTAAATCTTTTAACAAGATCTTTACTTTAATATGGGTATACTTTAATATGGGTACCCAATTATCCAAATTATTAATTAGATAACTTATTTTTATCCATTTAAAATATGAATCGAGTCGAGTATTTTGTCCATTTTAATCGTTCATATTCGACTCAACTCACTTATTTGCCACTCTTAGTCATAACCATCGTTTCCTTAAATGAGCATAGTTTAGATGTTGCCAGTTGTCACGGCTAATCATCATCACCAACATGGGCGAAGCCATAGACAAAAGGGTCATCTAGCGTACACTTTGTCAAAAATTTATGTGGTGTGCAGATGTTCATTGTCAATATTATGAGCGTATATTTAATTTTGTGTAAATCTTTAACACATTTGAGATAAGATTTTTGTACATTTTTTTACCTAATTTCTGACTCCACCACTAATCACCAATCATCATTACCATATAAATTATCTATTATACCGAATATCATCAATCATCAGTATCCGTCAACACAAATCACCAATACCTAGTATATTTTATATAAATTCTATAGTGCTAAGAGTTAATTACATCATATCTCTACTTTTTTTCAAATTACAAAAATTTCTTAAATTTGGTGGAATCCGGATACATCCCAAAACGTCATGACACATCGCAAAACGTCCTGATACATCGCGTTTCGATTTCAAATACAACCTTCAACGTCTCGATACATTGCTTCTTAGTTTCGAAACATCACTCAACATCCCGATACATCACGTGAAGTGATGTATCCGAAAATAAAAAAGAGAAGAAATTTTGTAATTTTTTAAATGGTAGAAATTTTAAAAAAATATAATAAAATAAACTGTGTATTAGATAATTTTTTCCTATTTTATATGAGAGGAGAGAGAAAAGTCCAATTGGGTCGAAAATGAACTTTATAATGTGATCTCTTTTAGGCTTTAGTTAACTTAAAAACTACTTCAATTTATTAACCATCTTGTACTTTTGTGAAGTTTCCACTGAAGAACCCAAAGTCTATCATATCTCCATATTAGCCCCCAAAAGATCTAGGGTCTTTTACTTTTGTGTCCTCAAGACTTTTCTCTTCTTGATTGTTCATTAGTCGTTTCTGGACTTGACTTTATTGCACACTTTGACTGTTCTTGGATATTTTGCCATAAATCTGATATTTCATATAGTTTTGATCAATCTTTGATATTATCTCCCTTTGGAATTGGTCAAAAAATTCAATACCCCTTGTAGTTTTCTTGTTTTTATATTGATGGGTTTTGTCTAATTTGACCACTACATCTGAAATTCTTCAAGTTCAGTACTGTTGGGGTTGTAAATCTCTTCATTGGGTATGCTAAAAAATCCAACTTTGAAGGTTCTTGATTCTCCTTTTTGATCTGTAAGCTACTGTTTTAATGTCAGTTCTTTGGTAATAGCTGTAAAGGTTTTAGCTTTTAACAAGTTGGATTCATTTCCTGTTCTTGATAGAGTTGTTTGTGTGTTGTAGAGATAGTTTAGTTATGGCTTCATGTAAAAAAGGAAGAATGAAAGATGCAGTTTTTAGGCGTTTAGTATCTCTAGCATTGATAACTGTGTTTGGAATAGTTTTGATTTTGATTCTCTTTAGGACTAATACAATTTCTAGTTTGATAAACAGTGACATTTATGAAAGTACTGAAAGTATTGAAATTATTGAACCGAAAATTCCGAAACTCCTCTTGCAAAATGAGTTGTCTGTTAGCTTGCATAAGAGGAATCAGATCCCTCCAAGAAACTTGGATTTGTATCCAAAGTTGGTGAAAGATCGTGTAGTTATTGTTTTGTATGTTCATAACCGGCCCCAGTATCTTCAAATCGTGATCGATAGCCTTTCTCGCGTGGAAGGAATTAGTGAGACTCTGCTGATTGTTAGTCATGATGGATATTTTGAAGAGATGAACAAGATTGTGGAAGGCATCAAGTTCTGCCAAGTCAAACAAATATTTGCCCCTTACTCGCCTCACATCTTTTCCAATAGTTTTCCAGGTGTATCTCCTAGAGATTGTAAAGATAAAGATGATCCAGCTGAGAAACATTGTGAGGGAACTCCTGATCAGTATGGAAACCACCGGTCACCGACAATTGTCTCGTTGAA
Organism: Solanum piurae; assembly: GCA_029582685.1. Classification (NCBI taxonomy): domain Eukaryota; kingdom Viridiplantae; phylum Streptophyta; class Magnoliopsida; order Solanales; family Solanaceae; genus Solanum; species Solanum piurae. The sequence goes on from JAJOOO010016509.1 coordinate 18,088, forward strand.
GCATCATTGGTGGTGGATGATGAATACTGTGTGGGATGGGCTAACGGAGACTCGTCACCACTCAGGTCATATTCTCTTCATAGAAGAGGACCATTTCATTTATCCCAATGCATATCGCAATATGCAGTTACTTACTGAGTTGAAGTCAAAAAAGTGCCCCGACTGTTATGCTGCCAATCTAGCGCCATCTGAAGTGAAGTCGAGGGGAGAAGGATGGGAATCTTTAGTTGCAGAAAGGATGGGCAATGTGGGTTATGCATTTAACCGGACAGTGTGGAGGAAAATTCATAATAAGGCAGCAGAATTTTGCTCTTTTGATGATTACAATTGGGATATAACAATGTGGTCGACAGTTTATCCTTCATTTGGTTCTCCAGTTTACACATTACGAGGGTCTAGGACCAGTGCCGTTCATTTTGGGAAATGTGGTTTGCATCAAGGTCATAGTCGTAATCTAGCTTGTATGGACAATGGCAATGTGAATATTGTTGTCGATGAAATTGATAAAGTGGCAAATATCAAACCAGAATGGGAAGTTCGGAAATATGAGCACCAGGCAGGATATCAGGCTGGTTTCAAGGGATGGGGAGGCTGGGGAGATGTACGGGATCGCGAATTGTGTATGGAGTTTGCTAAAATGTATGTCTGAGGGTGGTCTTCCCCTTTCTGAAGAGTGATATTCTGAGCTTCACAAACCATACTACTTTTAAGGTCTGGAAATTCTGGTTTCCCATGGAAATCACTCTTAGTGTAAAACATGTGTAAAGTTTTAGGAATGATGTTGTGTTTTACATTCACAGGCCAGCTATTATTGAGTGCACACTAAATTTTGTTTTGCATCCCCTTTCTGTAGAGTGGCACTCTGAGCTTCATAATCATACTACTTTTATGGTTTGGATCTTTGTGTTTCCCATGCTCATCATTATTAGGTGTAACACATGTGTAAAATTGTAGGAATGACATTGTGTTTTACATTCACAGGCCAGCTATTATTGAATGCATTGTTTTTTATAGTTCTTTGTTTATGTTTACAGATAGTTTAGTTTTTTAATTCCTTGGTTGCACCTATAACCTATGTTGTCCAAGAATTTTTTCTTTCTCTTTAGGTTCTTCTTTTATTTGGGCGGTATGCAGTGATAGATATTTTTTTCTGGATAAGGTACTAAATTAATGGTAGAAAAATGCCGATGCTTGCTGCACATACTTTCTTTGGGTGGGGGGGGAAGCATTTACAGTTTTCTCTTAGGTGGTTTCTTTTGTATAGAGAAGCAATAGAATCCAAAGTAAAATTAAGTTCTCATGGCCAGCTGTGGCTTTTTCCTTTCTGAGTACGTTCAGTAAGGTTGTCTTGGTGCTGGCGGAACAATCTCATTTAATCCGAGCAGCTTTTCCTTTTTGAATTAGAAATATTTAGCATCTCATGCTAATTGTTGCATCTATTATTACCACGTTGTTTCTACTGTGACCTTTATTGTCTGCTATTTGTAGTAAGTTCCTTTAACTGCAATGACCAAATAGTCTCACCAAATGGTGGGTTGCAAGTCACTTTTTTATCAGAAATTGCAAGGGATTCTTCCAAAAGGATTCGGCTAAATACATCAACTTTTGATTTTTAAAATGAGAATTCTCTCCTTGTTTCTTACTGTACTTCCAGAAATGCTTAGCTGTGTTCAATTTTTACAGCTTGCTATAGTTGGAAGTAGAGACTGTTTTCTATGTTCTGACCAGGATTAGTAACTGCTTAACTCATTAGAATTGGTGTATCTGAAAATAGTTCCTTCAACATTGATTGGTTCTTTCCTGTACCAAAAACAAAAGGGACTTTTAGAATATGGATCAACTGATCAAGGGGGGTGGCCTATCTCCCGATGAGCTGGAGTAACAGCCTTGCGAACCAAGGTTGGTTCAAATCCCAACAAAGGCGTAACTAGGTAATTTCTTCTCATTTGTCTAAGCAACCTAGAGTTACCCAGTACATGTGTTGGTCAAGCGTGCAAACTAACCATGATACCATTATTATTTGATATAAAGGACATCTAGAATATGAAATACTGCCTGGAGATTGCACAGAAATGCATGACTTTTATGTGTCACAGAACTCGGAGGGGATTAGTAGGTTTGTATCGTCGTTTTTTTCTTTCTTCTTACCAGCCTCTGCAACCAGTTTTAGCTGAAGTGGTAGTCTAACTGGATTATGGATATGTTGTGCCTGTCGAGATAAAGCATCTCTTTCCTATTGATCTCCATATGTCAAGAAGTGTTCATCATCTGCTGATATTATTGATCTCTGTTTTTTTAGCTGTAGCATCTCTGTGTATCTTCCATTTGACACTAGAGCACATAAACCTTGAATGTCCTTCTGGCTTGTTTGGTTGTTTACTTGAAGCTTTGGTTTCGGAACAATCCTGTCATAGCTATTAGTTTTCAAGGTAATAAGCTGATATCATTCGTGTCTATTGAAAGAGATGCACACACTGTGCTCACTTGATGGTTTTCAGCTCGCTTTCACATTAAACAATTGTGACATTGGTGTCTCCGATTTGGTATCTGTAGTTACATACTTAAATTGAGAAAAACTTGGACTCCTTGCGACTTTACTGCTGCACGTGCCTAACTTTTCTAAAGCTTATAATTCCTTTATTCTGAAAGGAGAGCCTGGTAAAGTTGTTGTCATGCGATAAAAGAGGTCACGGAGTTTAAAGCCTTGAAAACAGCATTTGGCATAAATGCAAGGCAAGACTACGTACAATAGGCCCTTGTGGTCGGGCCCTCCCCAGACCCTGTGCTTTAGTGTATTGGACTGCCTTTTTTTTTCATCGCAAATGAGGTCAAAAGTTCATGTCCTTTGTGCATTTAGTTCCATGTATGGCTTCTCAAAATTAGCACAGTTGAGGGTGGTTGGTTGCAACTTGCAAACAGGACGAATATGCATTTGAGCTCGTCTCCGGGAAGCTGTTGGGAAACCACATTTTATGGTTACATTCTTGTGGTTTGGCTGTGAATGATTGCTTCCCTTCACACTAATGCATGCTTAGGAGGCGTTCCATCGTGAAATCTTTTCGTTTTTTTTTCTTGAGTTGAGCTGCGAAAAACACGTTTGACGTAAAATTCCAAACAAAAAGGTGTTATCACCTCAAATTACTCACAAAAGTATATAAAAAAAAATTCAATTTGTATTTATGGGTAATTACAACTTCAATTTTCGATATTATTTTTCACTTTGAAATAAAAGCTATTTTTTTCAAATTATAAATGAAACATGATCGAATGATTGTTTTGTTGTTGTTGGTGGGGTGTGTTTTGTTGTTTTTGTGTTTTTGTTTGTTGTGGAATATGGTGCACCATTGATTTCAACCTTTTCTTTGCTTAGAGGAATCAACTTGTACTAGTTCTAGGTTGTGTTAGATATGGTTGAGCACATTTTTTGTTTTTTCATATTCGGTTGGTTAAAATATTTGAAAAATATTTTCTTTAGGAAGTAAGGAAAATTAAGTTCGTTCCACAAGTGACATCATGTATTGATTGTATCCTCTTAGGGGTGTTTACGGGTCGGTTTAGGTTGGTTATTGGTCAAAATCAAAATCAAAATCAAATTAAATATAATATACATTTATCTATTTGGTTGTTATCGGTTTCAATTCGGTTATTTGGTTATTAATCATACACAAAATTAAAAGAAAAAATTCATTTAAAATGTGAAAAAAGTGACAACAATACATTCAAAACGAAAAATAGTTAGAATGATTGACGTTACAAAATTTTCGATCACTAAATTTTCTATGAATAAAGCTTCAAATTCACTATTTTGACCTAGAAGGAAGAGACAATGACATTCCCAGTCCCGTAAAAATTGTCATAGACACCCATAGGCCATATACATGAAACCAATAAGATAAATATTCTCACCTTGGAGATATTTGTTTTCATAAGTAAATTATAAATAAATTTGATGAAAACAAATATAAGATCTTTAAAATTATTTATAAAAATAATATATTATATGTGTTAACAATAAAACATATGTATATAATTTATCGGTTTGATTTAGTTATTTCTTTAGTTTTTTTCGAACAAAATCATAACCTAATCAAATACTATCGATTTTTAAAAATATAAAATCAAATCAAATCAAACCCAAATAAAATCGATTTGATTCATTCTGGATTTAGATTGATTTTTATCCAAACTGTGAACACCCTTATACCCTCCATGTTCTTTAATACATCTCATCTTCACCCTATCCTTCATTCTCTAGCACTCATCTATATCACATCATATTTGTTTAAATTATATACGAATAGTTTTTATTACATATCAAACACAAAAATTAACTAAGAAATTATTTTCTTTCGTACCGAACACACCCCAACTCTACTCCCTTTCTCTTTCCTCCGATAAGTGATACTTCGAAAAATATGTATATGCATATAAGCATAATATCAATAGCAATTTATAGCGATGTTTTATATAAGCAGTAATCGATTCAAATGCTTCATAACTTTTTTCATATAAATAAAAAAACAGATAATATTTCTTTGGTCAATATAACATGAAAAAATTAAAAAATATTCTAAATACGAATGGAGAAAAACCTCTTCAAATATTTACATTATTTCCTGTATTGCAATAGCCAATAGCTTTCTATATCACCTAGAATTTCCTTTTATTCTTGAATTTTTTTAATATTTAATAGTATATCTTTTTTCGCAATTATGAATCCATATATGAGTTTTAAAATGTATTATTCTAAATTTTAATATTTAATTAAGAGTTAATATCTCAAAAGAACGTTATCATGTTAAAGGTCGATCAGTAAAAAAATTATATTTAATAGTATATCTTTTTTCGCAATTATGAATCCATATATGAGTTTTAAAATGTATTATTCTAAATTCAAACATTTATTTAAGAGTTAATACCTCAAAAGGACGTTATCTTGTTAAAGGTCGATTAGTAAAAAAATTATATTTAATAGTATATCTTTTTTCGCAATTATGAATTCATATATGAGTTTTAAAATGTATTATTCTAAATTCTAATATTTATTTAAGAGTTAATACCTCAAAATGACGTTATCATGTTAAATGTCGATCAATATCTCATAGACATTCTGATGATAAAATTAATGACTACATGACTTTATATCAAGTCATGAGCGATAGCAAAGTCAAATCGTCGTCTATAGGCGAAGGACGAAAGCTCATCCTAAATTGTAATATTTCTTATCTAAAAACCTATGCAGTACCAAGTGGCATAGAGAGGGAGCTAAATCTATTTATATTATGTATGTATATATGTATAAGAGCTAGAAAATAGAGAGGAAAAAAATACATTTATGTAACAATTCACATTCATTTTTATTATTTTTTGTTGGAAAACTGAATTAAAAAGACATAATTCATATTGCCCACAACAATCATTTTATGTATGTGTTAATATTCAAAATTTTCAACCGAGTTTATAATTATTGAATAAATTTTGTTTTGATTGACAATTGAGCTGTTATTATAAAAATATGAGTGTTCAACTGAATTTACTATTATAAAAAAATTATTGAATTTGAAAAATAAGAAAAAAGAAATCTATCAAGTCTAGATAAGCCAAGAAGAAAATAAATAAATTGATTTATGCTTTAATGTACAATTTTTGTTAATTTTTTAGTTAAATTTTCTTATTGTGTTTACTGTTATAACAAAATTACTATAATAGTAACTTTTAACTAGATTTTTGGATTATTATTTTTTCAATTGTAATTTATTTATCGGATTTTAATTTGACACATAATTCAAGAAAACAAAGAAAATTTTGAATCTCCTCAAGTTTAAAAATAGTAAAATGTACTTATCAAATGTCTTTTACATTCGTATAATTATAAATATGATGAAATGCAAAATTAAAATAAAAAAATTATAAAAATAATAAAAATTACTCATTTCTTTTAGAACAAATTGAGACATTCAGTATAAACAATAATAATAACATATCCACTCAGTAAAGTCTGAATAGAATATATGCAATTCTTATCATTATCAGAGGCGGAACTAGGTAAGGGTTAATGGATTCGGACGAACTCAGTAGCTTTTCGTAGATCCTATATTGTACTAGAAAATTAATTAAATATATTTGTATATTAATTTATGAACTCCTAAAAAAAATTGATTGACAATTATTAAAGAAATTTAGAACTTCAAACTCTTAATCATGACTTGACTTTGATCATTATATATAGAGAGTCTGTTTTCGATCGAAGTGTATCGAACCCAAATAGGAGAAAAAAGAAATCCGAACATGAGTGGGAATAATAAAAAAAGTAGTGGCAGAGAGTGGTTGGCCTTTTCAGGCAGAAAATCCAAAAAAAAAGTAAAGACTTAAATCCTAAAATATTTTCTCTGTGCTGCTGTGATCGCATGTAGGGATGTGGAGCATCCTGTGTAGACAACCAAACGTTAATTAGTTACAGCAAATTTCAGTTGATTTAATTGCCTGTGCCACTCTTTGAGTATTTAAAGGTGTTTTGGTAAAGCCCCAACAAAAGTATATGCTTAAAGACTCTATTTTTAGCTGACCATTTTTCTTGATTTGGCTGAATGATTGACAATCAAGAAGCATAAGTTGAAGAATTTCTTCATAAGCTTTTGGTGCTTCTTCACATGGAGGAATCTTGGATTGGTACAAGGTAGGTCAAGTGGGTATCACCTTTTACCTTTTCTTTTTGTTGAATTTGGTGGATTCTTGCTGTAACTTGTCTTTTCTTTATCACCTTATTTTGGTACTATATTTATTCTGGATAAAGGTGAGACCTTTTGGAGTTTTTGTCTGGTCTTCAATTTTTTGTTGTTACATTTCAGATTCTTGATTCTTGATTCTTCTAGGCTTTTACTAATAACATAGGGGAGTTTTTCCATCCCCAATTTTGATATCTTCTTGTTGATTATTAAGAATCAATACAAAAGATAGCTAGAGAAACTGAAATTCAAAGAGGATATAGAGAGATGTCTTCTAGTTCTACAACAAACAGGACGAATTGCTCAAGGGGCAGTTCAGCTAGATCTAGGCATGGTGCTAGAGTTATTGCTCAGACTTCAGTTGATGCAAAGCTCCATGTGGAGTTTGAGGAGTCTGAGCAACAGTTTGATTACTCTAGTTCAGTTAACTTGTCTAATTCCACTAGCAATCTTCCATCTTCAACTGTATCTAATTATCTCCAGAAAATGCAAAGGGGAAGTCTAATTCAGCCGTTTGGATGTATGATTGCTATCGATGAGCACAACTTTGCTGTCATAGCGTATAGCGAAAATGCACCAGAAATGTTGGACTTGACACCTCATGCCGTTCCAAGCATCGAACAGCAAGAGGCTCTGACATTTGGAACTGATGTCAGGAAACTGTTTCGATCTTCAGGTGCTTCTGCCCTTGAAAAAGCAGCCAGCTTTGGAGAACTTAGTTTGCTAAATCCTATTTTGGTTCATTGTAAAAATTCAGGGAAGCCTTTCTATGCGATTCTGCACCGCATTGATGTTGGATTAGTAATAGAGTTGGAGCCTGTGGATCCAGATGAGGTCCCTGTAACTACAGCAGGAGCTATAAAATCTTATAAGCTAGCAGCTAAAGCCATTGGAAAATTGCAATCTCTGCCAAGCGGGGATATATCATTGTTATGTGATGTATTAGTTAGAGAAGTGAGTCATTTGACAGGCTATGATCGTGTTATGGTTTATAAATTCCACGAGGATGAACACGGGGAAGTAGTTGCTGAATGTCGTATGCCTGAACTAGAACCTTATCTTGGCTTGCATTACCCTGCTACAGATATACCACAAGCTTCAAGATTTCTCTTCATGAAGAATAAGGTTAGGATGATATGTGATTGCTTAGCTCCACCAATTAGGGTGATTCAAGACCCAAGATTGGCTCAGTCGCTGAGCCTTGGTGGATCCACATTAAGAGCTCCCCATGGCTGTCATGCACAATACATGACCAATATGGGTACTGTTGCATCTATGGCGATGTCTGTGATGATTAGTGAGCAAGATGATGAGTTGGATAGTGACCAGCAAGTGGGAAGAAAATTGTGGGGTTTGGTAGTTTGCCATCACAGTTGCCCTAGATATCTTTCTTTTCCTTTGAGGTACGCGTGTGAGTTCTTGCTACAAGTTTTCAGTGTTCAGATCAATAAAGAAGTGGAAATGGCAGCTCAACTTAAGGAAAAGCAGATACTGCAAACTCAAACTGTTCTGTGTGACATGCTTCTAAGAGATGCTCCCATGGGGATTGTTACTCAGTCTCCTAATGTTATGGACCTTGTAAAGTGTGACGGGGCTGCTCTTTATTATAGGAACAAACTTTGGTTGCATGGTGTTACCCCTACGGAGTCCCAAATCAGAGATATAGCTGAATGGCTTAATGAATCTCATGGTGATAGTACAGGTTTAAACACTGATAGCCTCATGGAAGCTGGCTGCCCAGGTGCTTCTGTGCTTGGTGATGCTGTATGTGGAATGGCTGCTATAAAAATAACTTCAAAAGATTTCCTCTTCTGGTTCCGCTCCCACACAGCTAAAGAGATCAAGTGGGGTGGTGCAAAACATCTTCCTGGAGACAAGGATGACGGAAGAAAAATGCACCCAAGGTCATCATTTAAAGCCTTTCTGGAGGTTGTTAAGCGGCGGAGCCTGCCTTGGGAAGATGTGGAAATGGATGCCATCCATTCCCTGCAGCTGATATTGCGAGGATCTTTGCAAGATGAGGCTGCTGATTGTTCTAAAATGATTGTGAATGTCCCTACTGTAAATACCAGTATAGATAGAGTGGATGAACTTCATATTGTCACAAACGGAATGGTTCGTCTCATTGAGACAGCATCATTACCCATTTTGGCTGTTGATGCTTCAGGCCGTATCAATGGATGGAACTCTAAAGTTTCTGAACTAACTGGATTGCCGGTAGAGAATGCTATAGGTGTACCTTTGGTTGATTTGGTTATTGATGGTACAACAAACACAATTAAAGGTGTTCTCTCCCTGGCTTTGCAAGGTGATATTCTGGTTATCCTTGTCATTTACTTTGTTAGTTCAATATTTGCAATATTTGTAGATGAACGTACCTTGTGAAAAAAACAAAAGATTGTTTCATGCCACTTTATCTATTTTTCCTTTCTTAAATTACAACTGGACGAGCTGCATCGGCTATGTCAAATTGTTTATTTATCAATCCTAGCAACATTTCAAAAAAAAAAATCCTAGCATATTTGGTCTCATTTTGAGTTTGTTTCCTCGTGTATAAAGACCTCTGACATGAAGCTCTAAAAAGAACAAAGGAAATGTCAAAAACTGTAGTGGAATTCAATGAACTGTTTTGGACATTGCAGTTGGACATTTCTGGTCTTTCACATTTTTGGCCCCCCATGCAGTCTGAAACTTGTACTTTATTTCAACCTCAATGCTGGATATTATCATATTATTTGTTGTTGCTACTTTTGTCTTCTCCATTATTTTTAGCATGACTTCTCTACTGTATTTCCCTTCCATACTTGATTTTGATATGCTTTACTTGTGCCGAGGGTCTATTTGAAACAACCTCTCTACCTTCACAAGGTAGGGATAAGGTTGCGTATGCACCACCCTCCCTAAACTCCACTTGTGGGATTACACTATGTATGTTATTGTTGTTGTTCTTGTTAGGATCCCCATTCAGGGTATTTCCCTCTCCCTTCTTGTCTTATTTCTCTGGTATTGCTACTTGACATCCATGCAATAACTTATGTGCTTATTTTGTTCTTTTCGATTTTTTTCCTTGAAAATGATTCTATTTTGATATTTAAATTGCAGGCAAGGAGGAGAAAAATGTAGAAATCAAACTTAGAACACTTGGTCCTCAAGAAAAGGTCGGGTCAATTACAATAGTGGCTAATGCCTGCTGTAGTCGAGATGTTAGACAAAACATTGTTGGAGTTTGCTTTATTGGAAAAGATGTTACTGGGCTAAAGCTGATTAAGGACAAATATAGTCGCATTCAAGGTGATTATGTTGGAATTATCCGCAGTCCATCTCCTTTAATTCCTCCAATTTTTGTGATGGATGAACATGGAAGATGTGTGGAATGGAATGATGCTATGCACAAGTTTACTGGGTCGAAGAGGGAGGAGGTCATTGATCAAATGCTTCTTGGTGAAGTTTTCACAGTCAATAGCTTCGGTTGCAGGGTTAAAGATCAAGACACATTGACCCAGCTCACGATATTATTGAATAGAGTAATTGCTGGTGGGGAAGGTGAGAAATTGTTTTTCGGGTTATTTAATAAACAGGGTAAGTATATTGAAGCGTTAATCTCTGCAAATAAAAGGGTTGATGACAATGGTCGGGTAACTGGGGTTTTGTGCTTCCTGCATGTTCCTAGTCCAGAACTTCAATATGCAATGCATGTGCAAAAGCTGTCAGAACAAGCTGCTAAAAATAGTCTTAAAAAGTTGGCTTATGTTCGACTTGAACTAAAAAACCCTTTAAATGGGATAAACTGCATACAGAATCTGCTGAAATCTTCTGATTTAAGCAAAGATCAAAGGCAATTGCTGAAGACAAGCACAATGTGTCAAGAACAACTAGCCAAGATCATTGATGACACTGATATTGAGAGTATTGAGGAATGGTATGATAATCTGACCTGCATTTATTGTTATACCTTTTATGTAAAGAAGAAATATCTGCTTTATGCTCAGGCCATTGCACTAGTATTTCTGCTCATCAGGATCATAGCTGTAGCTTCTATGTACTTGCAAAGAGCTACTCTGCCTGCCTGTTTTTCACAAAGTGTGTGCCTGGCATTTTGGGAGATTGCTAAGGAAGTTCCTTTTTTTTTCCCCCATTTTGTAGAGATTGCTAAGGAATCTGATGCATCAGTTCTTCTGTTCTTTGCTTTCAAAAGTCTTTGATGTCTTTATCTCTTCTTGATGTTAGTTTATGTATCTCTATGGTGAATGGCGGGGATGGATTGAAACAAATGAAGAATGGGTTGCTTAGAAGTTCCCTTAGGTTATCCAAAAGGCTAATGATCCACAGTTTATGCTATGTGGTCACTATTACGCTTAAGGCTCTTACCCTATGTCAGGAAAATAGGAAAAAGAAGAGAAGAGTCAAAGTACAAGAAGGGAAAGTAGAAAGAAAATAGTGGGCTTAGAAATGAAATTGTCCTGCTCTCTGGTTTTCAAACTGAGAATTAGAGAGAGCCCAACTGTACAATAAACTATGTTGCGTGGGCACTTCAAAATTCGTGTGCGACACCTGAGTGTCGACACGACATGGGTGTGGGTGTAGTGTGGGATTAATACCTGATTTGGTCAACTTACCTTGGATACTTTGACTACATTCTCTGACCGAGAAGTATAGATTGATTGGGTATATATATTTGTCTTAAGTACGAAAATGCTTTTCTATTATGCAAGGTACCGTTTGAGTAAAATATTGGTGTTTATAAAGAATATAAAGTTAGATTAATTTAAGTTCTATAACTTTAACTAATCAAAATCTATAGTTTATATGTCGTAATATACATTTATTGGTCATATCCCAATACCCATATCTGCACTCGGATCATACCCCTGAATTCTAAATTTTTTGTGATGAAGAATCCAACCTCTAATCTGCACCCATATTGGATACCCACACCGTGCCCGAGCAACATAGATGACAACTACACAAAAAGCTTCACTCTAGTTGGGGCTGACTGTATGAACCCTCAGCATCATAAATGCTCTATTTGGGTCCATAATATTTCGATAATCCGTACTTAAGGATTATCACACAAGGAGTCTCTACTATACTCTAGTAGTTCTATCCTTATTATACTAAGAGTTTTCTTGTTGGTATCACCTATATGGATTTTCAACTTCCATTTTTACTAGATTTGGGTGGAATGACCCAACTGGACCTAGTCAGCCCGAACCGTTTTGCGGTTCTAGAGGACCCTGAACAAGAAGAGGCAAAGATGCCAGATCTGGACACTGCTGAACCGGAAGAGATTGCTCAGGATGAGTGTTTGGGTAACAAAGCCGAGGAGGGTGTAGTCAAGGAGAGAACTCCCGAGGAGAGTGATATCCTGATATATTCTAAAACACAATTAGATGACTTTTTTAAGTAAATTTTTTTCGATGTGATTTTATGTCTACCTCTTCCTCTTTCAACACGTTCATATTCATCATATTTTCACATCTGAGAACTGGTGCATTTGGAGGCCTATGTAACATGTGGTCAAACCATTTCAAACAACATTCTCTCATTCTATCCTCTATATGCGCTACTTGCACTTGTAGGTGGTTGTGATCATTTCTGATCTTATCTAATATTGTAAGACCGCACATCCATTTTAATTTGCATCTCTGTGACACTCATTTTGTGGATATTTATTTTCTTTATATATTTTTGGACTGGTCCTGATCATTGCAATATTTTTTTCAGCTATATGGAAATGAACTCTTGTGAGTTCAATCTTGGAGAAGTTGTTACAGTGGTCATTAATCAAGTTATGATTCTTAGTCAGGAGCGCAAGGTTCAGGTCACATGGGACTCGCCTGTCGAAGTATCACAGCTGTACTTGATTGGTGACAATTTGAGGCTTCAACAAGTCCTTTCTGACTTTTTGACCACAGCTATCCTCTTTACTCCTTTTGAAGACTCCTCTGTGCATTTCAGAGTAATTCCAAGGAAGGAACGTATAGGGACGAAGATGTATGTCATGCATCTTGAATTTCGGTAATCATTCTCTTATCACTCAGATTTGGATTTATTGATTATTTTGCATGCAAGTCATTTGTCAAAATGAAGTCTATGGGCTTGTTTTAGATTGTGAACTAACTACTGCTAGTTATCTCAACGTAATCCCAGCTATGTTCTCAAGATTGTGATTACACTCCATGCTTCTTAGTGTACATTTTTTGCTGTTTTATTGGAAAACACGATTTTTTTAAAGTATGATTTGTGTGGCTTAAAATGTTTAAACAGAGTAAATTACAGAAATTTGACTTCTACGAGTACTAATCCAAATGTAGAGACTTTAGATTCAGTGACAAAGTGCGCAAGTTCCATTCTTCATTTCCTCAAAGCTATTTTTTCTCTAATGATATCTGAAGAAAGCTCCTCCGCTTTAAACATGGGAGACCATTAAGTGAACATGTAAATTCTCTTGAATTGGAGGTACCGATGCATATAATGTACCTGCAAACCATGCTGAAGCTGAAAAATGCTAAGTAAAGCCTTTCTGAGCTGCTGAAACGGCACTAAAATGCCCTATTGTGTGTTAATCTTTTATCTCTCTTGTGATACGGGGTTAAAATAATAAACGTATTACATAAGGCTTGGGAGATTAGAGGGGACACAAATAGTATGAAGACTAGGACAACTAATTGTATTACGGAAGCAACTAGGAAAGTGAGGGGTTTCAAAGGGTAACTTTGGTGGACATAGAGGGGACTGGTGGTGGAATTGAGAGGTCCAAGTAAAAGTGGAATTCAAGAAAGTTGCTTACATGAAGTTAGCGGAGAGCAATAAAGAGGAGGAAAAGAGGGCAAATAGGGAGAGGTACAAGACTTGAAGGAAGGAAGCAGGGATAGCAGTTACGACGGCTAAAATGGCAACATTTGAACACGTGTATGAACTAAAGGACAAAGACGAGGAAAAGAAGTTGTATAGGCTTGCCAAGGCGAGAGAAGGAGAGCTCGCGACCTAGACCAAGTGAGGTGCATTAAAGACGAGAATGCAAAAATATTGGTGGAAGAGGCGTACATTAAACACAGATAGCAGGATAATTTCATACTCTTAATGTAGAGGGACAAGAATATTGTGTCGGGTGATTTAGAGCACTTCGAGAGCCATCAAGATTTTGGATATTGTAGGTGTATAAAGTTTGGGGTGGTTAAGGGGGAAATTGCAATTCGTAAGATGAGAGGGGGAAGAGTGATTTGGCCAAGATGAGATTCCGATGAAATTTTGGAACAGCGCAGGCAAAATAGGTATGTAGTGGCTGACTTAGTTGTTTAATGTTACTTTTAGGAAGACTAAAATACCCGGAGAATGGATGTGGGATATATTGATCTCGTTGTACAAGAACAAGAGTGATACTCAAAATTGCAACAACCATATGGGTATCAAACTATTAGGCCACACTATGGGTGTTTGAGAGAGAGTGGTTGAGATGAGGATTAGGAGGGATGTGTTTATTTTCGAGAACCAATTCAAATTCACGCCAGCGTGATCAACTATGGAAGTCATCCATCTTTTAAGGAGATTGTTGGAGTAGTATAGAGATAGAAAAAGAGACTTACATATGATGTTTATTGACCTAGAAAAGACATATGACAAAGTCCCAAGGGAGGCTTTATGGTGATGCTTGGAGTTTAGAGATGTACATGTGGCATATATTAGAGTGATTAAGGATGGACATGTACAATGGAGCCAAGAACAGAGGGAGCACAGACGGAGAAACACTTCCCAATTAAGATGGGGTTGCACCAGGCATCAATTCTTAGCCCATTGTTTTTTGCATTGGTGATGGATGAATTGATACGACATATTTTAGGGAAAGTACCATGGTGTATGTTCTTTACTAATGGTATAGTATTGATTGACGCGACATGCGGGGAAGTTAATTGTAGATCGGAGGTTTGGAGATAGACCTATAGTCAAAGGTTTCAAGTTGAGCAGAATCAAAATAGAGTACACGAAGTTCTAGTTCAGTGACGCGTCACATGTGGCGGATGTGGAAGTGAGGATTGATACACAAGTCATTCCCAATAGAGGAAGTTTCAAGTATCATGGGTCAGTAATCTAAGGAAATGGGGAGATTGATGATGATGTCACACATCGTATTGGAGCTAGGCGGATGAAATGGAGGCTCACACATGGTGTCCTATGTGATAAAAATGTACCACCTTGACTTAACGATAAGTGTTATAGAATGGTTGTTAGACCAACTATATTGTATGGAGCAAAGTGTTGGCCAATCAAGAACTCACACATCCAAAAAATGAAATTAATGAAAATGGGGATGGTTACATGAATGTTTGGGAACACTAGGAGAGACAAAATTAGGAATGAGGATATACGGGGGCAAGGCGAGAGTGGCCTTCGTGGTGGACAATATGCGGGAAGCGAGACCGTGATGTTCAGGCATATGAAGAGGAAGAACATAAATGCTCTAATGAGGAGGTGCGGGAGGTTGACAGTGATAGCCTGATAGGTCTAAGGAGGGGTAGAGATGGATCTTGGAAGAACTAGGGAGAGGTGATTAGACAATATATGACACATCTTTAGCTCACTGATCCTATATAAGAGAAAATGGAGGTCGAGGATTAGAGTAGAAGGTCTATTGGTAATCAAGTGATTTCTCTCTTTCCTGTAGGAGAGCATCGTATTCTTCAATTTTATCACCATTGTTGTTTATGTTACTTTGGTTATCTTTACTATTTTTCCCTGTCAAATCTCAAATTTTTCTTTTCTTCGATATTTTCAGCATAGCTTGTTTAACTCTTGTATTTTTCAAACTTGTTTTGAAAAACACTTTTCTTGAGCCGAGAGTCTTTTGCAAATAATCTCTCTACCCCTCTATGATAGGGGTGGTTTTCCTACACCGCACTTGTGGGGATCACACTGGGTATGTTGTTGTAGTATCAAACAAGGGAAATCTGCCTCGAATTTCTTTTTCCTGGTCTGTTAGAATTTACTTAGAAGGCTAGAAGTAGCAGTGCAGTGCTGGATTAGGTTTTTAGCAGTTTTCACTGATTCAGAGATTTCAAATGTTGGAACTCTTTGGAGTGATCCTTTTCTGTCACCCTTTAGCATAAGAGTAATACATTACATATATTATTGTAGTATCCAAAATTTTCTTCTAGTTAAAAGGAGGGGATGGAAAGAGAAGGGGCAAATTGAGATTACCCTCCAGAAAAGAAGGAAGAAAGGAAAAAATAAATATAAAATATCTCAATTTATCCAAATATTATAGAGCTGCATTTTTTTTTTTTTTTGGTAATGACTGTGAACTATTACCATTGACAACCAAGAAAGTAATTCAAACTAAAGAGCACCTAGGACTACAATCACCTTCTAGGAAGGGTACTATAGCTATCTAGGCCCCAGGCAGAACAAGAACCAAAGCAAACAAACTAATTACATAATTTCCGAAACAAAGACCGACATCTATGTGCTCTCTTTGTACTATGCAGTAACTGTAGTCTATGTTTGATCTCTTTTTGTATCTATTGTACAACAACAACAACAATATATTCAACGTAATTCCACAAGTGGGGTTTAGGGAGGGTACTATATAGGTAGACCTTACCCTTACCTTTGTGATGTAAAGAGGTTGTGTAACTACAAATTTTATGTACAATGGTTTGTCTAACTATCTTCTAATTCCTAGCCTGCCAAGTATGGTAGATCATGGCTCCCCAAGTGGGGGAGTCAAAGATGGTGGGATGTTGGGGGTGTCCCAGATGGTTGAGCTTGGGGGCTAATCTCTGGTCTGCTCTGTCCAAGTGCAGAGTTGGATCACGTGTCCCGATCGAAATAATGGGCTGCTGGATTCCTAAAGCAGAGTGGACTGTGTGAGGCTAGCTTCATAGAGCTGCAATTTATTATCCATATTCTTCCAAGTTATTTAGCATCTATATGACCATTCTATCTATTTGAAGGGGAGAAATCGGTCACTTTGTGAAAAGAAGTAAACAAACAAAAATGCAACAAGACGGATAAAACCAAAAATGAGGAGACTAAATATAACCATTTGAACCCACAGATCCCACTTGTGGGATTACAAGGGTATGTTGTTGTTGGTTAAATGCTAGATGCTTAAGGACTTGAACTTGTTATCTTTTAGTCCTATATCACGATAAAATCTCTTTTCAAATAATAAGCTATCGCATACCCTTTCTCCTAATTCTTAACCTGATCTGCTTCCACTGTACGTTAAATCTTACTATATTGCATTTGACGTCTCAGGATCACTCATCCATCCCCAGGGATACCTGACGAGCTAATTCAACATATGTTCCACTACAGTCAGAGCATATCAAGGGAAGGTCTTGCCCTATACATCAGCCAGAAACTTGTTAAAATCATGGATGGCACCGTCCAGTATCTTCGCGAGGCGGAGAGATCCTCATTCATTATATTAGTTGAATTTCCACTGATGGAGAAGAACAACAACTAATAATTCCAGACATAAGTGTTCCTGACTATCCTGCTGCAGACAACATATTTTTACATGACTAGTGGAATTCGCTACTACTTCACTTACTATTTCTAATGGCTCTTCATAGTTTACCTAGGCGAAGAATTTTCACTGCTGATATCTTTGCTCCATGGAGAAAGGCTAATTTCAGAGAATCAGCTGCTCGACCAGCCAACTGGCGTTGTTATTTGAATGGATTTGTATGTTTACCCATTGGAGTGGTGGCTTTTAGACTGTATGCCATCTAATGTAGAAGCTGCAACATCAGTGTCAACAGTTGCTTTTCGAGGCCAGAGGGTCGTTGCTTCTTCTTCTTCTACCTAACAGCGTGGGGCGCGGGCATCTTCATAGCCATTTAGGCATGTTGTTATTCCAGCAAAGGGTGTGAAGAATTCAGCATAACTTAGCTATCAACTGACATATGTACAGCAATTATTGAGAAGAATAACCTTTCAACATATCACTCTACTACTTCAAAGTAAAATCCACATAATCTTACTCTTATATATATGTATGCCAACTAATTATTTGTTTCAATTTTTAGATATATTAGTTCAGTAAGTAGTACTACTAATTCTTCATTTGAGCTCAACTCTTTGACTTGGAAACTTTATTTTTTTTTCTTTTCTAAAACTTATGTTAGTGATTACATTTTTATATATATATATGCCATCAATTTGTTTTCTACAACTTTTGTTCTTTCTTAAAGCAAAAAAAGTTTCAAGAAGAATATATACTTTAAAGGTGTTTTTATATTTTTCGAATATATTTACCCTTACGGAGTTTCTTGAACACTGTAGATATTTGTTGAAAGTTAACTACTTGTACGCAACTAAACTAATTATTTATCAAATATAATTATTTTTTAGTTGTACACGTATCGAATCACTCTGTCTATCAAAATTTTAGATAGATGGTCGGATTGAAGAAATCACGTAACATTATTTTCTCCAGTGTGTATAATTTGAACTTTTATCTGTCATGATCATTTATTTTAATTGATTTCATTGATCATTAAATAATTCTCAATTACTTAGATCTTTATCAGTTTGCAACAACATCTTTTTGAAAGATGAGAGATCACCAAAGTTTTTTATTGCAATTTTCCTCTAATTAAGGTCATCATGGATATTCCATGTGCCAATAGTTCCACTTCCTGTGCTGTTTAGGGACCTACTCTTGTTTCTTTGAATTTTCAAAATTATTTTCACCGATCTCTCTTGCATGAAAAACTTTATTATGTATCTGATATAACTAACAATAATTATGTGAGATTTGTTAAAATAAATATACCTATAATCTAGCGATGGTTAAACGATATTTTAATTTGCATGAAGGATAAACTTTCTATTTTATTCTCAATGACATAATTTTATAATAAAAAAAAGGATTTTTAAAAAAAAAAAACTTTGTACGCAATTAAATTACTATCCATTAATTAAAATGGAAGAAGTAATGTTACAAATATGAACCTTCTTTATTAGATAGAAGTACCCCACCTATAATTACACGTTTGCTAATGATTAAATATAGCCTAGTTTGTTAACTAATTAGCAGTACTTACTTTTTAAGTAATTGAAAGTCAACTTAATTCATCCATCGACCGCAAGTTGATAGCAGTAATTAAAAAATCTTTTATTAGATTGATAGAACTATTAAAAAATCTTTTATTTGATGGAACCCGTACAGCGATAAATATTGTTTAAAAATTGGCGATATTAATAAGATCAAATCACAGATAGGTACAGAAATTAGTAAGTTATTTTTGAAGGTTGAAAATGTTATTTAGATGGAAATAGATATACCTTCTTCTTTTTTGATTAAATATGTTATCACCATCAATTTGTATTCTTTTTCATAACAATTACATATTTCACGCACACACGATGTGATGAATCACATAGAGCCTGAATGTGTTGTAGTGACCGCTTAGACACTATTCATTTGGTATAAAGATTAATAACGCAAGGATTAGTAACGTAGGAACTAGTAATGCAGTGTTTATTTTTATCAAGTGTTTGATTCATTGTTTCCCACCTCATCTTGTGTTTGGATTAAAACTCTATAAAAAGCTTCTTTCCAATTATACCATGGAATTATTATCATGTAATTGGGTTAAGGTAGATAATTGCCGAACAATATTATTTTTCATGACCTTCTAACTAGCTAAGAGAAGAACAATTTTGTTATTTTTTCACTCGAGGATAAATAATTGTCATCTTAATAAATTAATCACTCACAAAATGTCAATTTTCAATTTAAAAAAGATAAACCATCCATTTTTAAATTGAAATTGATCTCTCGCTCTCTCTCTCTCACACACACACACTTCAAATATTGTATTGATTTCTATTGGAATTATTTAGTAACAAACAACTCTCTCTAAATAATTTGTAAGCTAATTTATTTAAATAAATTTACTAGTAGAAATATAAAACATAAAATCAAGAAGAAAAAAATGATTAAAATGATTTGAGGGTACATAGACTTATCCCATGGTATTAAATCCTATGTATTACTAATACCCCCAAAGGGAAGGTATTACTAATACATCTTCTAATACCACGTAGGGTGTATAATTAGAGCCGTCAAAATGGGCTTAGCCCATGGGGCCGGCCCAACCCAACTCGTTATTGGGGCAGGGTTGGGATATGATTTTTCAAGCCCATTTAAAACAAGGGTTTATAAGTCTAACCCATATAAGCCCTTGACCCTTGAGGCTTGATCGGGGTCGGCCCATGGGCCAAAACTATTTATTCAAGGGTAACTTACAACAATATCGCTAGTATATGAGCTAATTGCTTAAATGCATGTTTTGTTGTAATATTATGAATCTTACCAGATTTTAGAATGTCTAGATACTTGTAATCTCAGGATACATGGACTCAAAATTAGGTTAATTTGTTCTAGATACACTCTACCCAAGTGGATTTGCATGTATCTAGGATACATAGACAAATCCCGTGCCATCGTCTCCCTCCCATCTTGCTTGCCACTCTCTTATCTCGCTCGTGTATCTAGGATGCATCACACCAAATACATGTATCTCGCATATATAGTATCCTAGATACATGTTAATTACACTAATTTTTTTGCTAGTGTTATTGAAACAACACTATTGTCTGCCATATTTGATTTGAAAATCTTCTATTTTCTTGATGTTATAGAATTTTAAGTTTGAAAAGAAAAAAAAGAAAGGCTAGCCTGCCCCAACCCTCGGCCCTTTTAGGGTTGGGTTGGGTTGAGTATTTTCAGGCCTTTCCAAATGAAAGGTTGGCCCGCCCTAGCCCTTCAAATTCCTTGGCCCGTGAAGCTTGGGCCGGGTGGGGCTGGGCCGACCCTTTTTGACAACTCTAGATTAGTTATACATAGACCCAAATTCTTATCAAACATGGTACTAAATAATACCATACATAATACATGGACTATTTCCCATAATACTCCCTACCAAACGACTTTGGAAGCTCTTATACTAGAAATCCTATTCTGGATCAGAATAAAAGAATATTTCCCTTTTGATCACTCATGAACTTATCATATTTTGAAAAAATAAGTGCCTCAAATGCCCTAAACCTATTTTAAACACATCTATATGGCTTCTCTGATCCTTTTGTCATTCTCATCTCAAATATGTCTTGTGTCCACACTTATGATGTCAACTGAAATAGCCATATAATAGACCCATCTCAGACACAAGCATAATGTGTATTTGACATGATCTTTCTTTCGTCCACATATCACTAACATTACTCTTCCAGGTCGTATTTTCATAACCTTTGGATTCATACTAAAGTAGCATATACTAAACCATCACCTAATGATATTGTCAATTCATGTTCTTTCAAGGTCGTCTCAGACAGAAGTAAAGTGGGGTCTATTTGATCACTTGCCTTCCAATTTGCAGTAATGCAGTATGAAATGCATTTTAGGGTGTGCCGCTGATTCCATTAGAGTGTATGTCGGTTTTTATTTCTCTACATTGTACTGATCTTAGTCCAAGTAAACCATCTACTTAACATGAGTTCTACCACTTTACTAGACTATTAGAGGAGACCTTACATCTAGCTACAGGTAATATATATGGATAGTAGGAATCCATAACTTTGATCATTTTATTTGACATTTTTTGTTGGATCTCATCCTAGTCCTTTACTAGAGCAACATCTAGTGATATGTTCTTACTAGAGCAGATTACCTATCACGACAAAGCTACACAGACTGAGACCGAGGAAGAAAATACAATTGAAAAATTACTCAAAGCTATTACTACACTTTGTACAAAAGTGGATACTATGGACAACGAGATACAAAAGCAAAAGACTAATGAAGATAATCTGAAGTCTAAAGCTAATATAAGTCAGCAGCATGACGGTAAAAATGCGGAGCTAAGTCGATCGGAAGACTTTGAAATTC
>JAJOOO010016510.1:0-23418 GCA_029582685.1 Solanum piurae
CACCCTTCGGATGGAGAATCATGGAAAATTTTTGATCGAACTTATCCAGACTTTGCTGTAGAGCCTAGAAATGTTAGGCTTGGTCTTTGTTCTGATGGGTTTACTCCTTTTGGCCAATCAGGATCATCATACTCTTGTTGGCCAGTTATTGTTACACCGTACAATCTTCCTCCTGATATTTGTATGACTGCCCCATATATGTTCTTAACATTGATTATTCCAGGTCCTCATAATCCCAAAAAGAAAATTGATGTGTATCTTCAACCGTTAATAGATGAATTACAACAGTTATGGAAGGATGGTGCAGTCACTTATGACATGTCCAAGAAACAGAATTTTCTCATGCGAGCAGCATTGATGTGGACAATTAATGGTTTTCCTGCTTATGCCATGCTATCGGGATGGAGTACAGCAGGTAAATTAGCTTGCCCAATTTGTATGGATGAAACAAAAACTTTCAGTTTGAAAAATGGAAGAAAAGTTTCTTGGTTTGATTATAACCGTCAATTCTTGTCTCTCAATCATGAATTTAGAAGAAACAAGAATGCTTTTTATCAAGGAAGAGAGGAAAAGTCTAGACCTCCTCTCAGGTTAACTGGAGAACAAGTGTGTGAAAAAATTAAAGGATTTCCTAAGATTACTGAATCTGGTCCTCACAACTTTTACGGTTATGGAAAATCACATAATTGGACCAAAAGAAGTATTTTTTGGGATCTGCCATATTGGAAGACCAATCTAGTTCGCCACAATCTTGATGTAATGCATATAGAAAAGAATGTCTTTGACAATATTTTCCATACGGTCATGGATAACAATGAGAGAACAAAGGATAATGAGAAGGCAAGAATGGACTTGAAAGAATATTGTCGTCAAAGTGATTTACACTTGCAACAGAATGTTAATGGGAGATGGATTAAACCGAAAGCAAAGTTTACCTTAAATGACGACCAAAAGAAAGATGTATGTGAGTGGGTTCATAAGCTAAAAATGCCTGATGGATATGCTTCTAATTTGGGTAAATGTGTTGATAAGAAACATTTAAAGTTATTTGGAATGAAAAGTCATGACTGCCACATTTTTATGCAGTGTCTTATTCCAGTAGCTTTTAGTGCACTTCCAAAACCAATCTGGAAGCCACTAACCGAACTCAGTCTATTCTTTAAATACTTGTTCTCAACAGTATTGAGGGAGGATCATTTAAGGTAAATGGAAGAAAACATTCCATTAATCTTGTGTAAATTGCAACGAATATTTCCACCCGGTCTTTTTGATTCAATGGAGCACTTAATGATTCATTTGCCTTATGAAGCAAGGGTTTGTGGTCCTATTCAATACCGATGGATGTATCCATTTGAAAGGTATACCAATTTATTTTAAGAATTTATTATTTTTCTCATCATTTTATTACATAATTTATTTATTTCATAATTTGATTGCAGGTTCCTAAACAAAATAAAGAAGACTATCAAAAACAAATCTAGAGTTGAAGGATCTATTTGCCAAGCATATTTGGCTCAAGAAATCTCATACTTTGCTTCCCATTATTTTGAATCTCATGTCCTATCTAGCAATAATAGAGTTGATCGCAATGATGATTTAATCACAAAAAATGCTACTCAACCAACTCTATCAGTCAAAAAATTTCATCTCCAAACTCCTATGGATTTACTTGGGGATCTTCATGTGGAATCACTTGAGAAATATTTGTACGAAAATCTTCAAGAAATTTCATTTTTATAAGAAATTTTAGCAAAAAATTCGCAAGAATTTTTGTTAATTATGCAGATAAATCCGCAAGTAACACAGCTGTGGATTTAAATTCCCCAGGTAAATTACCTAGGGATTGTATAAATCCGCAGGTAAGAGTTACCTACGAAGGTTTTTCCATCGGATTTCATATTGCAAGAAAATTTGCAGGAAATGAAATTACCTGCGGATTTACTGTACTATCCCTAGAAAAATCCCCAGGTAATCAACACTTTTCTTATAGTGATTGATAAATAAATTTTGTCTAAAAAATTATCAATCAAATTATTTGTCGAAGCCGAGGTCCCGTCAACGATGGCGCAAGGGCACCTTCTGCTTAACCCTTTTAAGCTAGGGAAGTGTTTCCTAATATAAGGACAAAAGGGAGAAATGACTTTTCAGTTTCCTTCACTTGGTTCGCCCTATTTTTCAATTCACACCTTACTTAAATCCAACAATATCAATCATCAAGTTCAAATCCTTCTTCCTTGAATTGTGTAATCAGTCCATCGATAATACTCAATTTCTTTTTGGTTCTAAAAGTGTTTCTCACCACCTTAGCCCATTCATCATAGTTGTCGCCTTCAGTACCACAGGAGTTATACATATTCATGTGTGATCTGCTGAAAGCAAGAAATATTCAGAAGTCAGATTGTTAATGGGAGTTTTCTACTTTCTGATCCAGTGCCTCCCCTCCGTCTTTATTCTTATTCTTATCGTCGCCCACCATCTCCCAATTTTTTTCTAGGTTATAGCCATTGATACCATGAAAGAATGTACAGAAGGTGACAATGCTTTCTGTATTTCTTATTAAATAGGTTGTAGCCAAAGTTATATACAAATCCCTAAACCTTGATGACCAAGAAAAACTATTGTAAATAATGTAATAATCTCCTAAATATATACACCTTCCAAAAATATTCCACCGCCTATGTATGCTCTTACTAAATCTCTTAATACTCTAAAACATTTAGCAATATTTATATAGAATGTTGTTTATAAATCACATATTTATTATTACCGTTAACTATAATGCCTATAACATAACGATAATTATATTATTGTCATAAAAATCTTTATTCATTATAGTGTTATCTGATTTTGTAAAACTTGAAACAAAATTTTCTCAAATTACACCAAGGAAAATCTGATATACTAACTAGAAAACGAAAGGATATACATATTGATCGATCACTACTTGAAGGTAACTACTATTGGACTCCTAACAAAGTGTTTGGATGATGTCCATCTCAAGTATCCTTGAACAAATTTAGTGGTTGAACTACTTGATCCGCGGCTAAATGTTACTTGATATGCTTTCTTCTGGTTCAACTCGGAGAAATTCAAGAGAGGGGGATTAACTTTCACATCAACTCCTTGGGGTGGCACGATCTCTACAACGTAGGACGAAACAGCTTCACCAACATTAGTCACTGTCCTTGTATACGTTTGAGCTTCTAATCCAAGTCCAATTGAAAACGAAGGATAATTTAGTTCTGCTTCAGCAATTTTTGATAAGCAATTCACTTTTCTCAGTATAGACATATAAGCTGCTTTGTTTGGGTATTTTAAACCACATAAATAATGAACATAATCTTCGGGTTTGATGTCATAGATTAAGCCTAGATCACTAGCTCTTGACGGATTAACATGTCCTGCACCAGTGGCGAACAAGTCACTCTTTTCATCAAGATCAGCAGTCGTCATGATTGCTGATTTGATAGCAGCTGGAGACCAGTCAGGGTGTGTACTTTTTACTAATGTTGCAATTCCAGGTACATGAGGGCAAGACATTGACGTGCCAGACGCGATGTTAAAAGTAGACTTAGTTGGCCAAGCAGCAAGAATATTAACTCCTGGAGCAATAATATCTGGTTTTAAGATTCCACGACTTGCCCTGTTTGGTCCTCTGCCTGAAAAGCTCGCAACTTCTCGAGCAAAATCATCTTCAAATATGGTTCCTCTGAATAAAAATGTGACTAGAGGATTTGATGTTGAGTTCATGTACGATATAATCTTTAGTCCATCTGTATAGCTGATATGTGGTTCGGCAGAGACAGTGAACCCTTGCAATTCATCGTTCACGAGTATCATTCCAGCACCACCAGCATTCTTCACCTAATGTCCCTTACCAATTCTAGAAATATTATCATCAGATACACACAAAACAATTTTTCCTTTAACATCTATATTCTCCAATGACTCCACGCTGCAAAATGCATCACTGACATTTCTAATCAGTGGTAACATTGTCTCGGAGAAGTCTTTGGGCTGGAATCCTGATTCCCCATAAATTTCTTTTCCATCACCAAGACGTACCGTGGTTCATAGTTTTCTATCAGTAGTGCTTGCACCAACGGTGAGAAGCCATGGATCTCGATTATTTACAGTGCCTGGTAGTGGACCTGTATTGCCAGCTGAACAGCTAACAAGAATCCCCTTTTGCATAGCAGTAAATCCACCTTCTGCAATAACACCTGACCAAAATTGGTTAAACTCGGAGCTAATGGAAATCGATAGTACATCAACCCCATCTTCGATTGCAGCATCTATCGCAGCCAATACATCAGTCTCAGTACATCCAATACTGGAACAGACTTTATACATAGCAACGTGTGCCAACGGTGCCATACCAGATGCTGTGCCATTAGCCATACCTAAAACATTCGCCCCATTGACGAAATTTTCAGCAGCAATGCTTGAAGTATGTGTACCATGACCATTTTCATCGAGAGGTGTCCCATTACCCGATTCATGAAAATATCTTGCTCCAATAAGTTTGTTATTACAAGACGACCGAGAGTAGAATTCACACTTCCCCTTCCACCTAGCAGGGGGAGAGGGCATTCCTTCGTCGTGAAAAGATGGATGATCAGGCGTAATTCCGGTATCTACAACTCCAATTATCATACCTTTACCATAATTTGATTTTTCCCATAAGCTACCTGATGATCCTTTACTCTGTTGTAGCCCCAAAAAATTTGTAGTATGAGTAGTTTGTGGATGAAAAATTTGTTGTGGTCGGACTGATAAGATCTCTTGGCTATTTTTCAAAGCTGCAACTTCTGGCAGATTAAGCCTAGCAGCGAAGCCATTTAACACATTGCGATAAGAATAAACAATTTGTGACCATTCATTTAGGTCCAAAAACGAATGATGCCATTTATTCAAATTTTCAAAATTCGAGTCATTAGGTGACGACTTAAGATGTACAATGTAAATTTCTCTATTATTATTATCATTGCTTGCAAATATTAGTAAGGATTGAAGAAAAAGTATGGAAAAAATCACACTTAGATAAGAGGTTTGGAAAATATATTTAGTCATGGACTTACGTGAGAAGGAAAATAAGAAAAATAAGTAGAAAGAATCTTTATTTATAATAGTGCAAATCCTATTTTGACTTGAAGTTGGACCGTCTATTCCTTATATGAACAAATTATAACTAAACAATAATAAAAGATATATCAAATTCTAAATAAGTTTGGTTTTAACAATAACTTATATTTATAATTAGAAGTTAACGATCGAAAGTTTTTAGTTTTATTTTTAAATTTTAATTTGTTGCTTGGAATAATTTTATTATTTAAATTTACCATTATTTTATGATTTTAATTTTGTAGTACGTCAATTGGCAATGAATATTCTCTTTTCTCTTTCATCATCGACATAAGACTTTGAATTTTAATTACTGATCGACATGCGACGTACATGAGAAATTATGTTTTTATCAAATGATTCAAATCTTCAATGTTATTTAAAATACTTTCAATATTTTCATTTTTGGCTTTACCTGTAAAGATTTTAGTTACGCGATTTTCTCTATTTTATAATTTTTCTTGTTATAATATTTTATTTAAAAAAAAAAAAACTTTTCTTAACTCTATCACATCAGCAGAGGCAAAATTCTGGAATAGAAATTTGGTTTGATTTGAGTTATTATTAAAAAGTAAAACGAAATTAATTATGTTGGTTTATTAAATATATTAACTAAATCAAACCAACAGGACAGTCAATTTTTTAGGTTTTTCTTTTAGTCTGTTTTTCAATTTTCTTACAATTATCCAGTGATTGAAAAATAGATTAAATATATTTTTCACTTACCTTGTGATACGCTAAAACTTAACTTAAGAACATTAAATGAATAAAGAATCTTCAAAAAGAATGTAGCACATGACTACAAAATACTTATATTGAGATATCAACAAGTAATATGTTAAATTTGTATGATTAAAGGGTACAATCAAATTGAATACAAAACAAAATATATACAAAGTAGATTATTAACTATTGATCTGAAATCTATAAAATACAATTGTAACTTCTATTTTAAATACAAAACAACATATTAGGTGTTCTTATTGTATTTTTAATGAGATCAAACAAGGGACTGATAATGAGTTGATGGATATGATATACAAAAAGTTAAGGGTCGAAGGTATCTTGTTGTCATGGATGATATTTGGAGTAATGACGTCTGGGATCTTATGTCAAGAACTTTTCCTGACGATGACAATGGGAGTCGAATCATTTTGACAAGTAGGCTCAAAGGCGTGGCAACACATGCTGACCCTGACACCCCACCTCATGAGGTTAGCCTCTTGAATGCAGATGACAGTTGGAAGTTACTTCATGAAACGGTGTTCGGGGTAGTACATGTTTGTCCTCCTGAACTAGAGGATATTGGGAAGCAAGTAGCACAAAAATGCCAAGGACTACCTTTAGCTCTTCTAGTGGTCGCGGGGCATCTTTCTAAACTTGAAAGAACACAAGAAAGTTGGGAAGATGTTGCCAAAAGTGTAAGTAAAGTTGTTGCTAATGAATCAGATAAATGTCTAGGAGTGCTTACTATGAGTTACCATTACTTACCTAATCATCTTAAACCATGTTTCCTCTATATGGGAATCTTTCCGGAAGATAGTGATATTAACATAGATAAATTGATCAACTTATGGGTTTGTGGGGTTTTCTATGGGAAGAATTAGTGGGAAGAGATTATTTGGAGGATCTTGTTAGCAGGAATCTGATAATGGTTAGAAACAGGAGATTTAATGGGGAGTGGAAAACATGTGGTGTCCATGATCTTGTTCGTGACTTAATTTTAAGAGAAGCTGAGAAAGAGAAGTTCCTGCAGGTTACTAACGATCCTTCAGCAAAGATGCATCATGTTCGTCGTTACAGTTTTCATTCATGCATTTATCAGAATGATTGGTTGGAGTCATCATCAATTGATCTCACCCGCACTATGCATTTCTTCCGTGGATTAGGTTCTAAACAAGTCCCTCTTTTGGCTTGCTTCAAATTGTTAAGAGTGTTGTCAGTCGTTCAGTATGGGTTTGAAGATTTCCCTCTTGTGATTACAAAATAATTAGTACATCTTAGATACCTTCAATTACGCAGTTGTGATGATCCTCACGGTTTGTTATCTGAGCTTTATAATCTCCAGGTCTTCATTGTTGGATACCTAGGTTATAATCGTTCAACTATACATGAGACAATTTGGCAAATGAAACATTTAAGGCATCTTAAGGTGAGTCACACAATTTCTCTCCCTAAAAATCCATCAAATAAGCTACAAAATTTGGAAGGACTTTCCTGTCTAAGATTGTCTAGCTGTGCTTTTGAATTGTTTTCTGCTATTCCAAATCTTAAGACGCTTAAACTTCGTGGAAGTCAAAAGGAATGCCAGGGTGAGAAGATGTTTGAGCACCTAAATAGCATTGCCTGTTTAAAAAGACTCGAACAATTGAAGATCAGATGCAAAGACCTATACTTGTTCCCAATCCCATGTAAGTATACTTTACCTACATCTCTGAGGAGCTTGACTTTAAGCTATACTTTCTTACCTTGGGAAGACATGGCAAATATAGTGAAGTTGCCAAAACTCGAAGTACTTAAAATAAAAAACTGGATTTTATGGTGATGTATGGAGATTAAATGATGGAGATATTTTCAATCAACTTAAGTTCCTCCTAATCAGGACGAATGATCTGAAGCAGTGGAAAACTGGCAGTGTTAACTTCCCAATGCTGCAACGCGTAGTTCTGAGAACATGCATATACCTGGAGGAAATTCCTAAAGACTTTGGAGAAATTTATACCTTGGAGTCAATGGAGTTGTATCATTGCAGAAGAACTGCAGCAAATTCCGTGAATGAAATTCAAGAAGAGCAAGAGAGCAAGGGGAATGATTGCCTTAGTGTCCTCATTGATGATTGTAGGTCAGACTCAAATTGTCTTAAATTATTGCTCACTAATTATGCGCCTTGTTTCTTTTCTTACATTGGCTCGTGATATTTTCACATTTTAAGTACTCATTGATATGCTTCTCATTGCAGTAGAGGAGCTGATCAAGCAAGTTAAAGGAATGCGGTGTGTGTGGGAAGCAATATATATCACCTTTTGTTAGCTTAGAAGTGGAGAGGTCACTTGTAACTTGTTAGCAACTTTAGTCTCTTTCTGTTTTTTTTTTTACAATAACTAAAGGGCCTAACTTTTACCTGTGTTATGCTGCTAGTTGTTGTTCTTTGTTTTTGTAATTTTCTAGCAAGCTAGATATGATTGACTGGACAGTTTATTAACATGTTCGTTTATAATTCTCAATTACCAAGTGCATATTGATTGCCTCTGTACGTCACTCTGCAGTTTTCAATATTTCCATTTCCCTTTCTCACTGAGTCTCATGTCATATAAGTCTCTGATTAATTCAGTATGAAACACATCCTAAACTTGTGGGAAATACTACGGTATGTAAATACAATCTGGATAGTGCCATGGAAGGAGAAGGAAAATAGTATACTGCTACATAGAAAGCAATCAGGTTGCAGACTCATTGGCCAAAGCTAAATTTGATCAAAACTGAACCAAGCATCGAGTATGGTTTCTATTTACAGTAGAAACTCAGTTTCAAATTAATAGTCAATTTCTATGCATAATCAAAGTTCTTGTTTGTAAACTAGTTCAAGCCCCTTGCAGTTATCAAAAGTGAAGTAGTAAATCTTCTAATCGAGAGTGCATCACTTATCTTTATCGAAGTCATTTGAACATATACCTGATATATATATATACCTCTCAAAAGTTTGTCATTTTCTGGGGTAAAACAGTTAGTTCCTGCTCACCTTGCTGTCATTAAAGAGTTAAAAGGTTAAAATATTGGACATGTCCTGTAGATAACACCAAAATACCGGCCATATATCTCTATTTCTTTTTTCAGATTGTAATTAATTCTAAAATAAATATGAAATTTTAGCATTGCTAGTTGCCCCATTGTGTAGGTTTTGTGTAGAAGACAAAAAGAAATGGGGTTAGTTTTGAGAAAAGGATGGGGTGTTTGTTTATTTGTGATAAACTACATGTGAACAAGAAGCTAAAGGGACCAGACAACTACTTAAATGTTTAATAAAAAAGACTACTTATGTGGACTGTAATGTGACTTTTGTCCTGTAACTTCTATGAAGAGGGAGATGATTATTTTTGACTGTGAAATCAGAAATGTTATATCTTTTTCTCCAAGAAAAATCTCCTTTTTATCCATGTTAATGTATATAAAATAATCTTCTTTGTATTTTAAGGAAAAAAAATTTGTTTTACAAGTTTCAAGAACTGAGGTTTTGCTACCTTAATTATATTCAATCTTTCATCTTCTTTCCTTCTTTGATCATATTTATGATTTCTAACATTTTCTTTTAAAAGAGAAAAAAGCAGCAGGATCAATTTGGATTCGTCTGCAGGCTGTCGTTGGGGTCGATCTGAAGAAGCGTTTAATTGTGTTTTCTAAGAAAATCTAGGTAAGAATTTGAGGTTCAAAACTCTTATATACCAGCTCTCTTAATTGATGGATTAGTACTTCTTTGTGTCTGATCAAAGAAACACTTAGAAAGAGAGAGTTATAGGTGGTGTTTGCTTCAAAAAAATGGCTTTTGCCAAAAATGTTTACATCAAACTTCACTAATAAAAAGTTTTTTGAGTTTGCGAAGCAGTCTTTTAGTCCTATAGTTGGTGTGAGAAATGGCTTATGCAGATGTGGTTTCTCTCATTCAAACTTTGAAGCAACTTATGCAGCAAAAACCACGTTGGATAATCGGTGATACTAGAAAAATGATCGAATCTCTCCTTGATAGTGCCGGATATTTTCAAGTCTTTCTTGAGAAGACTTACATGAGAAGACAAGTCTTTGGAAATTCTGAAGAGTTGGAAAGAGTGATTAGAATTGCAGTGAAAGACATAGAGAATGTGATTGAACTAAAGATGCATGAATATAATCTACTGGAGCACTGCTCAAGAGTTGGATTGCCACGCCAGCCTTTATGCGATGACTTGCCTCCCCTTGTAGAAAAGATTGATTTTGTGAAGAGAAAGATGATGAGATTTGTGACAAATGAGGATCTTCCATTGAGGGATTACTTGCTAGGTCATTCATCATCTAGACGTGTTGCAAGTCTGAATCTTGAAAATGTTGTCGTAGGTCTTGAAGATGACTTGATGAAAGTCATGAGAAGACTAACAGGACCACCGTCTAGTCGAGAAATTGTCTCAATTTTGGGCATGGGAGGGATAGGTAAGACTACTTTGGCTAAAAAAGTATACCATCATCCTGAAGTCAGGAATCGCTTTGACGTCCATATTTGGATAACAATATCTCAAGAGTATCAAACTAGAGATTTGTTACTGGGCATTCTTTCCTGTATTTTCCAGCTAAAAAATGAGGTCCAAAATGAGACTTATCGGTTGGCTGTGGGAGATGAGATTAAAGAAAGTAGTGATGATCAGCTGATGGATATGATACACAAAAAGTTGAAGTATCGGAGGTATCTTGTTATCATGGATGATATTTGGAGTAAAGGCATATGGGATCTTATGACAAGATTTTTTCCAGATGATAACAACGGAAGTCGCATTATCTTGACAAGTAGGCACAAAGAGGTTGTTGAGCATGCGGATCCTGATAGCAATCCTCATGAGATGAGTCTCTGGAACTCAGATAATAGTTGGAAGTTACTTCATGACAAAGTGTTTGGTTCACAACATGATGTTTGTCCCCCTGAATTAGAGAAAATCGGAAAGCAAGTAGCACAAAAGTGCCAAGGACTACCTTTAGCTCTTCTAGTGGTTGCAGGGCATCTCTCCAAAATTTCTAGAACACGAGAATGTTGGGATGATGTTGCCAAAACTATTAGTAAAATTGTTGCTAGTGAACCAGATAAATGTCTTGGAGTGCTTGCTATGAGTTATAGTTACTTGCCTCATCACCTAAAAGCATGTTTTCTTTCTAGAGGAGTGTTCCCGGAAGATTTTGTGATTGCAACCGAGAGACTAATCCAGTTATGGGTTTCTGAAGGTTTTCTAAGACATGAAAGGCTCAAAAGTATGGAACAAGTAGCACAAGAATGCTTGGAGGATCTTATTAGTAGGAACTTGATATTGGTTAGAAAGAGGAGATTTAATGGTGAGCCTATAACATGTGGGGTTCATGATCTGGTGCGCGACTTGATTCTCAGACAAGGTGAGAAGGAGAAGTTTTTGAAGGTTACAAGAACTCATGATGTTATCACAAGATTCATTGATACAGCTAGTAAGCCTCATGTTCATCGCTACAGTTCACATTCTCGGATTTCTCAGGGGGATTGCTGGAATTCAACATCTAGTAGTCTCACCCGAACATTGTACTTATTCAATGGACTAAAACATGCACCGCGCCCTTCTAAACAAATACCTTTCTTGACGCGCTTCAAACTTGTAAGAGTGCTGGCAATCCTTCATTATACATTTCAAGATTTCCCTCTTGAGATAACAAAATTAGTACATCTCAGATACCTTGAATTCAACTGTCATGATGATCTTCATTGTTCAGTGTCAGAGCTTTACAATCTGCAGAATTTGATTTTCGGATGACATTCTGATTTACCAGTGGAGATTTGGAAGATGCAACTTTTGAAGCATCTTGAGGTAAAAAAGATCTCTTCATTTCCTGTTCCATCAAGTACGTATACGACAGGGTCTAGTTTCAAGTTACAAAATCTTGAGGTACTTTCAGATTTAAGTATTTCCTGCTGTAGTAAGGAAATGTTCACTCGTACTCCAAATCTAAAGAGGCTCAAACTTCATGGAGCTTGGGAAGAATGCAGAAGAGATACGATATCTCAAACGCTCAATAGCCTTTATTGTTTAACTGAACTTGAAATATTGAAGATCATATGCTCCAGAAAATTATACCCTCACCCACTGCCAAGTAAGTATGTTCTGCCTACATCTCTGATGAGGTTAACTTTACGATGTACTTATTTACAATGGGAAGACATGGCAAATATCGTTACGTTGCCAAACCTCCAAGTGCTTAAAATCAAAGACAATGGATTTGATGGTGATGTATGGAGATTAAGTGATGAAGAAATCTTCAATCAACTTAAATTCCTCCTAATCGATAGGAAGCGCTGGAAAGCTGGTAGTGTTAACTTTCCAAAACTGCAACGCCTAGTTCTGAAAAGATGCATATATCTGGAGGAAGTCCCTAAAGACATTGGAGAAATTTATACCTTGGAGTCAATAGAGTTGCTTAATTGCAGAACTTCAGCAGCGAAATCCGTCAAAGAAATTCAAGAAGAGCAAGAGAGCATGGCAAATGATTGCCTTAGTGTCCGTTTCCACGACAAATCTTGTAAGATTCAAACAATTTCAAATGACTGCTTGCTAATCATTTTGACTGTTTTGTACGAAAACACAACTCCTATAATCCCCCTAATCCATCATTTGTTACATGATCCTACGTTACTTTGAACGTCTTTGATCTCTTCTAGAATGATGACTTCATTTCTCTTGCAGGGTGGGATCATTAAATGCTTAGATCAAGAGAGATGATCATGTTAGGTAATAGAAAGTGGTCCGCGGGTAGCTCTCTAACAGAATCATCCATTCTTAGCTTGTGATCACATTTGACTTCTTCATCATCAAATTATAGTACACATTCTGACTGGATCTTTGATGCTGTTGTATGATGCTCTTCAGAGTTGAAGAGTTCCATCATTGACGGTCTGCTTATATGGACTTGGGTAATTTTCCTCTCATGAGCTAGCTTTTGAGGTTGAGTGAGGCTAAGATTTTGTATGGTATAAATAGACCATTCTCTTTTGGATGTGCATCTTGTGACTCGACTCAAGCTTATCATAATTCATACCTAATTCAATTTCCTCTTCTTAGTGTTCTATTGATCAGAAGCATCCAGCAGTGGCTTGGCAGTATAGAATTCAAACACAAAATGACCATGCTTAAACAATTTTTCTTCTTTCTTAGTTGAAGTTCCCCTTCTCCGTTATCTAGGTCAATGCTTTCTAAATTGGACGATTGGTATTCTCTAGATGGACAATAAATCCCTTTTAGCCCGTGTAGTCGTTTTCCATTTTACTAAATGCATTTGTTTGTTATTGGGACGACTATTCCATAAGAATTGACTTGAATTTAGCTTTTTCTACTTTAGGCAAGTAATGATAGTATATATGTTGGAATTCTATTAAGCACACTATTTATAAGGGTGATTAATCTGCTCCCATATATATGATACATACTAAAAGATAATTAATTTATTACAATATTTATTCAGGATTTCATGATATAAACTTAGGGGTTAAATTTATCTAATAAAGTCAATAATTTTATTTTATTTTTGGATAAAATCACTCGACTCAAGTCTTTATATCAATAATTTGTATCTAATCAACAACGTTTTAAATCATACGATTATATGATGGTCTACCTCTAGCGCAAAACATTAATTTAGACTAATATATTAGAATTAAACATGCAAAATGAAGAATTTTAATATTAATTATTAGAACCTTATTATATTAGCATCAATCATTTTTCCTCTCACCTTATTTTTTCTTTTTTTTTTTTACTGGCTAGTATAGGCGAATAAGTAGTATTCATTGAAGATAAAGTTGAGTAAGTAACCAACTAATTCTCTCTTCATGTGCTTTGCATGTGTATTCCAAACCCATTTTTTACGTTGGTGATTCCAAATTATTTGTACCATCATTATGGTACCATCCTACTAGCCTTAAAATTGAAAAAAGAATATTTAAAAATTAAAGTTGTGTTTGACATATATTATTTTAAAAAGAGTTGCGCATTTCAATAGTGAACTATTATTCCAAAAAATGAGTTGCAATTACTTGTATCGCTCCGTTTCTCACAGACTTCCTAACTTTATTTGTTATACCCCAATTACCCCTACCATTCTCAGTCATAAATCCCTATTTTGCCCTTCCCGGCGCGGGCGACAATCCCGTTCATTTTCCATCTCCGCCGGCAATAGCTTCACCTGGGACGACGTTTTCCGAGTACCGGAATCTCCTCAAAATGACGACTCTGCCCTCTCTGGTTTTTTCGATAAAATCAAGCTTTGTAATCGCGATTTGGTATTCCCCACACTCTTTTTCACTCTTCATAGAGCCTTGTGCTTTTTTATTGATGAAAAATAACAACAAGTTTTAACAGGAGAAGCAACGTGAGTTCATGCCTTTCGTGATTGAGGACCAAATAATTGGCTACGTTCACCATGGGTAATTTCAATTTTTCCTTAATTTTTTTTATGTTGAGAATGCACCTTTATTTTCTCTCTTAACTAAAAAAAAACAATTCAATGTTTGGTCCTGTTTGATTGTGAAATTTGAAAAAAAAAATAGTTTTTGTTTTCAAAATGAAAAATGATATTTGAATATAAATTGGAGTTTTTTTTTGACGTTTTAGAAGTAATTTGGAGTGAAAAAGTGAATTCTTGAAAATTCTGAACATGAAGGCCAATCGTACTTGTTCAGAGATCAACTCCTATGGATAACATTGCCCATTCAAAATAGAATTAGCATAATACATAAACATGCACTCGAACTTGGTCTCAGTTGGCAAGTAAGCACTCTGAATTTGAGAGTGCACGTCTAGTCACCTCAACATTTTCGCAATGGACAACTAAACACTCCAACTCATCCCCATTGTGTCTCGTGGACACCTATGTTGATGTGATACATAAATTGTAGAGGTGTCTAGATGATCATTTTGTAAGTTGTAAGTTGAGGTGTCTAGATGTATACACTCTCAAAGTTGAAGTGCTTACTTTGCTAGCTGTGGCCAAGTTTGAGTGTACGTTTGTGTATTATGTCAATAGAATTTGGTTTATCTTTGCATCAGATAGCTATTCTTAGTGATTTAAAATTTTGTGTTTTGTTTGATGAGAAGGTAAATGTATTTGGTTATTTAGGTTTGCTGATTTTCTGAAGCCATTTCAGAATGTATTCATTTTCCCACAAGATAATACCTATGGTAGTCATTTTGGATGTTACTGCACTTTACATCCAAACCTGAGTACACCCAAGGATCGAACCAAAGCTGTAGCCAATGTCGTTAAGTCTTTGGGCAAACTGATCCCCGGCATAAGAAATGAGGTACTTCAAACCATTTGATACCTTTTTCTATAAATTTGCAACTTCTGAAATCTTTTAGCAAAAGTCCTAAGACTAACGCGTGCTTCCTCCATGATAACATCTTTGCTACATTGATCACGGGTAGTTATTTCCGGTCGCTTCAGCTTTCGGGGAACACATATTTTTTGCACTGGAACGAGCTGCTGCGCCATACTTTGGGATAAAGGTGTGCTATTCAGTTTTCCCACTTAAACTAATTACATCATCTCTTAATAATATGTGGCTATAAATCATAAAAACTTTCTAAATAGATTTTTAGTCTTTGTTTTGATATGACCACTTCTATGAATGTCATAATGGGCTTGTTTTCTCAGCTTATGATGGATATTCATACTAACTACTTAGTGTTAGTTTGATAGCTTAAGAAGGCCTTTTTTCTTTTCTAACGAGGTCCCCAACCCGTTAACAATTCTTATCATGTGACTTTTCGCTATCTTTATCAGATGTTCATGGTGGTAAGTGAGGGAGTTTTCTAGCAGTTCTTGTTTTTATTTTGTCTGGAACGTTGAGATAAGGTCATTAATCAACTATCACTTTGAGTTTTCCAGTTCTTGAAATCCTTTGAACTTCTTGAGTTGATGTCTAGGTTGGTTTTTACAGTTACAACACATTTTCCCATCATTTGATCTCTGTTTATGAGAAGTAGAGACAATCGAGACTCTTCGATTATACGCCCTATCATTTCTTTCCAGAGGCCATCCAAACATTTCTTTCTAGAGGCCTATGAATTTTTATGACTCTTTGTTGATAGCAGGCTTATGGAGTTCATATGAATGGCTATCTTAAAAAAGATGGGCAGGAATTTCTATGGCTAGGAAAGAGAAGTGAACAAAAAACCACCTATCCTGGAATGCTTGATCATTTAGTCGCTGGGGGATTGGTATGTATCACCCTTCAAGGTTAATGGTTTATCACAGATTATCGTTATATATGTTCCTGTCGCCTTACTGGAATAACGGATTTTAGTCACTCCCTTGCCTTGGATCTAAACATGCTTCAGTTGAAAATTCTTTTGCCACTTCATAAACTGCATTTTGTTCATTCCTTATCAAAGAAACCTACCAACTATTATTTGGTGCAGAACATACTGTAGTATAGTAGTCAATATTGAGTAAACATGATTATTTCTTGGTTGATTAATGTTCATTTATGCGGTTTTGGTTGCAGCCACATGATATTTCTTGTGGAGAAAATCTTATTAAGGAATGTGAAGAGGAGGCAGGAATACCCAGATCTATTTCCCATACGTAAGATCAATTCTCCATTTTGAAATAATAACACCATCAATCTAAGGCACTCTACTATCTGCTTGATGTTTTATATGGTATTAAATGTTTCTTTATATTTCTCCATTTCTTGTCATGATCAGAGCTAGGCCAGTTGGAGCTGTTTCCTACATCGACATAGAAGGGTATAGGATGAAGAGAGATGTCCTCTTTTGTTATGATCTTAAGCTTCCTGACAGCTTCATTCCTCATAACGAGGGTAAGCCTACTAAATTTTCTATATGTATCCAACCACTAAACCGAAGCTTTAGATGTATTTAGTTTCTCCGCTAAGCTATTTAAAATGCTGTGTTTCTGATATTGGTCTTCAGGTGGAACAAGCATTGTTGTAGTGGAATGGCTTCTATCTACCTATTTCAGATGCTCATACAATTTTAGTCAATCTCTGTTCTTTTGTGTTTTGTGACAGATGGGGAGGTAGAAAGCTTTCGATTGGTCCCAGTCACAAAAGTTGCAAATATCATCCGAAACACATCGTTCTTCAAAGCAAATTGCAATCTTGTCATTACTGATTTCCTCTTCCGGCATGGGTAGGCATATCATACCCTTTACTTTAATATTTTTCATCCAACTTATGAGCCATTTATTCTTTCTATTTCCCATCCTGCCACAATATTAAACACCACTTCAGTTATGAAGTTTAAAGTAATGTTCTGAATTTTAGCAGCCAATGTTTTTCACAAACACGAAGTTACAAGTCATTACTGTTAGGCACAGATAGAGCCCAAGACTTACCACTACCCTCAGCCTTTGAACCTCTGTTAGACTGTATTTGCTTTATAATAGCAGAACACATAGCTATTGCAAATTTTTTCGTTTATCTTGCAGAATTGATCAAGCCTTATGACGTAATGGTGTCTATAGTTACTTGCGAGTGCAAGGTTTAGTGTTCAAGTCCCTCCTGCCAATACTTGATATCATGACTATCTAGTGGCTATTGACTGAAATCTCCGAAGAAATTCAAATATTGAAACAATTTTACCTATTCTGATTCCATCTTGTTGCTCTCCCTCTATATGCATAATTTGTGAACTCGTCGTGGTTCCCTCTGATTCTAATCCCACATTTCCATTTGAAATAATACCAGGCACATCAGACCAGAAGTGGTTGGGTACCTGAAGCTACTGCAGAGTTTGAGAAGTGGATATTGCTCCTAAGTATAATTGTAAATTATATTGATGGTTGAGGTAGAAGAGAACACCACACCAAGAAATATAAATTTGAATATCTGCAACTTAGTCTATGGTTGCAAATTACTTGCTTAAAAGTTTTTGTCTCATCTTTAACAAATATTGTTGCCTCCTTTTACTGTTACATATCAATAAATTGTCGAATGTGGAAGTACTCTATTTTGTAGAAATTGTGAAAAAATTCAATCAATGTATGTTTTCCTTAAGATGGCTAGTATATAATCGTCAGTTTCATGGTGTACATCTGCGAAGAAATACAATAGTTATTATTATACTGCTTAAGATTTTTGTCACTGTTGCAGAAGTTTATATTATTACCAAGGAAACAAGATTTTTTTTTTTAAAAATGCATTATTTCATACACAAATACAATAGGAAGTATTTCATTATTAATGTCTTGCACAAATTCATTATACAATTTGATGGAATACTCATAAAAAATAACAATGTAGAAAATAAAATTACCTATTAAAACTACAACTTTAATACTATTCTTTTATTGCTTTTTCAGAAAAAATTCTATATACTCTCTCAGAAATAGTCAAATTTAGAGTTCCAAAATATTATTAGTAAGATTAGTTTAGTAAAATACCGATTAAGCAATTTATTTAAGACTGTGCTAAGTTAACACGGGTCAAATAAAACGAAACAAAGGAAGTATCATTTCTCTCCTTTTTTTATAACTTATTACTTCAAATCTCAAACATGAGAAAAGTAAATTGGCAGAATTGACAAAGAATGATCATTCACACATCAATATATCATGTGTGTCTGATTTCTTAAAATTGCAACATTGAATTTCAAATAATTAACATAATTTCATTTTTAAAACTCATGAATAGTTCCAGAAAGTATAGATAAAAAATTAAGCAAAGTGTAATAATGAAGGAAAGCAAATGAACAAAACTAACACAAAGAATACACAAATATATATGAGAAACAAACTTAGTTTATCTTGAAAAAGAGAAACAAACAAACAGTACCAAAAATCACAGAGATAATTAATAAAATTAACTACGATTTTTCAACTCTTCTAAATACATGAAATCACACATGATTAAAGTTACTGGATTTTTGCAAATCCATAAGTACATTCATCAAAACAGATGGTCAGGTTTATCTTGTCGAAACAAATTTTCAGCAAAAAATAATGCTATGGTTGAAAAGTTTTTGAGATTTCGAGAGATATTCCAAAGTAACAAAGCTCGTTTGGATGTCTTGAGCTTATATATATATATATTCTTCTGAGGTCGTACTAATCACTAATTTACTTTTCTCCTTCAATTTCTTGAATGTTATGTCAAGAAAATAGCTAGAAGGACGCTGCTATCAACAAGCATTCTAGTTATTCGCCCGAGATAGCACTAAAGAAATTGAACAGAGAAAAATTAAAGGTGTGATTGATACGACCTTGGAAGAATATATATATATATATATAAGCTGATCAAGACATCCAAACGAGCTTTGTTACTTTGGAACTATCATCCGAAATCTTTAAAACTTTCCAACTATAGCATTTCATTTTGCTGAAAATGCTTAAATTGTAATTTTCTGCTGAAAAATTATTTTGTCTTTCTTTTGAAAACTAGAAACAAGTAATTTAGAAAAAAATTGGGATGCATTGGGTCATATGGACACACTTTCCTTTTTTAGGTGTATAATTCTTTCTGGTCAAAGTAGATGCATGTTTTTTGTGTGAGCTAACTACTATTCCAACAACTTTGGTACATGCATAAATTTTGAGTGCATATATAGTTCATTTGAAGTTGATGAAATAAGCATGAACTATAATGATCAGATTTTGAACATATATATAATATACTATTTTCTTTGTTTCAATTTATATATTTTAGTTTTCTTTTTAACCATTTCCATTATGAAGGACATATTTCTATATGTCATTTAACTTGGTCTCAGTTCACATTTATACCCTCGAACTTTGGGTGTGGATAAGTAGACAATTGAACTTGTATAAAGTTGAACAAGTAAACACATGAGTCCTACGTGACATAATACACATAGGACTAAAATTGCCATGTAGGATGTCATGTAGGACGTGTGTGTCTATTTGTTCAACTTTATAAAAGTTGAAGTGCCTACTTGTGCAAACCCAAAGTTGACGGGCATAAGTATAAATTGAGGTCAAGTTAAAGGACATAATACATAAAAATGTCCTTTAATTTGGTCTCATTTCACATTTACGTTCTCCAACTTTGGGTGCAGAAGTGGACACTTAAACTTTGTAAAGTTAAACAAATAGACGCACGCATCCTACGTGACATCCTACATGACAATTTGCGTCTTATGTGTATTATGCCACATAAAACTCATGTGTTTACTTGTTCAACTCTATAGTGAAGTACTCATTTTACCTTTCATTGTTTTTTCACCTTCTTGTATTATATTATTCAATAATTCTTTTCCTTGAAACAGTCCAAGAGCCAGAATTTATAAAAGGAAATTTAAAATATAAAATAATAAATATATCTAGTAATTAACCCTTAAAGGTAAAGATAGGTAAATTTCTCAAATAAAGCATAATCATGAAAACTTTTTTTGTTGGTTGAAATAAGAGATATCCTCCAATTCTAGCCATTATTTTACACTAAACAGATTAGAGTGCTAATGATCAATTCTAGCCATTATCTTACACTAAACAGATTTGAGGGCTAATGATCAGGGTATAAAATCAAACCGAAAATCGAACCAAATAGTAAATCGGGTCAAATCGGAAAAAAAACCTGACTAGCAGTTTGGTTTGATTTGATTTGGTATTGGAAAAAAAAAAACCGACTATATTTGAGTTGGTTTGGTTTTAACTAAAAAAATCAACTCGAGACCAAACCAACCCGACATTATATAGATAATTTTAAAATTTTATTTTATACATCAAAATATTTACTTTGATATTATTTTTAAATATAACTTATACTTTTTCATAGTTTTTATCTTTTAATATATTATTTCAAGTTTCAAACTTAGAATTGGTCGAATAAAGATTATAGTCCATAGATGTTGATAATTATAATAAAGCTTAAATGAAAATCAAAATAAAATTAATACTAATGCAAAAAGAAAATCAATTCAACACTAAGAATGACAATAATATTGAAATTTATTCTTTAGTTTTACATAGGTTTAGACAATTAAATGCATAATCTAATTTTAATTTTCTTTAATAGTTAGTCATGTAACTAATACTTAGTAAACTTATTTTAGCATGATTTAGTACTTTTAAATTATGATCATTGACTTATTAATTTTTAATATTTGTTTTAGACGATTTCATTATTATTTTTTGTTGTATATTTTAGTGTCATTAATCATATCATGTTTTGTGTTATTTTCTTAAGAAACACCTTAGATAGTTCTATTTTGGTAGGACTAAAGAAATATTTGAAGTACAAATAAATTATATGTTTGTATGAATACTTTAACGGAAAAACAAGAAAAAAACTCGAAAAAAGATTTTGATGAAATTTTGGAAGAACGCAAACAAAACAAATAGTTGACCAAGTAGTTTACTGTCATTCTTAGGATTACAGTCATGCTAGAAGAATGAAAGTGGAGTACGATGATCCTATTTTATAAGAACAAGAACCCCAAAAAAAAAGGATTTTGCAATGAAAAATATTATGTAGCTGAATAACAAAATTCATCTCTAAATTCTATTTAGCGACAAATTTAGTTACTAACCCACACTATAAAAGGTGTGAGAGAGGGTGGTGGAGCTAAGGGTGAGGAGGGACATGTCTATTTTTGAGAATTACTTTGAATTTATGCCAAGGCGTTCAACTATAGAAGTCATTCATCTGATTTGGAGTACCTAGTTGAACAATATACTTAAAGGAAGAAATATCTTTATCTGGTGTTCATCGCATTCATATGGCATACACAAGAGAAATTAAGGACATATACGGTAGATTCAAAACCTGAGTCGGAACACAGAACATTTTAAAATTGTGATGGTGTTGCACCAGGGATCAACTACTCTTAGCCTATTTTTAATTTTCTTGATAATGAATGAATCGACTCAGTGTATCCACGATGAGGTTCCAGGAGGTATGTTATCAGTTGATGACATATATTGCTCAGACTCACAATGGAGTAAATGCTAAGCTTGGAGTTTGGCAACAAATTTTGGATTCTAAAAGAAGGATCAAATATAGAATACTTGAATTGCAAATTCAAATATGTAACATATGATGATGTTGCGGAGGTGAAGCTTGATACAATTTTCATACTAGACTAAACTTACCAGTGTTAGTAATTTACAACATATTGACAAGCATTGTCTTAAAATTATAATGATTACAATCACCCTTAACCTATTTATTTATTTTTAAAAAAATTAAAAAATACTTTTACCGATTAAGGGATAGAAAAGTTACGAATAAACTCGATTCAAGCTTTTGAAATTGAGCCGCCTTAAATAAAAATATCTTATTCTTACAATAGAATTTTTAAATTGATCAAATTTCAAAATAGATATGAATCACCTATTAAAAAATTAAAAAATAACTTGTACATCAAAGGTGGGTCACTAAAATAGAACAGAATACAAACATCAACTTGTGTTCTAACAAGTGGAAACTTTAGTACACTAGCCTTTTTATTTTTTCATGATAAAGGGAAACATGATAATATGTATGTTTGTAGGATGTGATTTTTCCTAATTCATGAATTCACCAAAGGTAGAAAACATGACGCCATAATCATGCGCGGCAAAGTTATCTCTAAAGTTGAAAATATAACGCTACTTATTTTT
The DNA here is from genome assembly GCA_029582685.1 of Solanum piurae. Classification (NCBI taxonomy): domain Eukaryota; kingdom Viridiplantae; phylum Streptophyta; class Magnoliopsida; order Solanales; family Solanaceae; genus Solanum; species Solanum piurae. The sequence goes on from JAJOOO010016510.1 coordinate 22,459, forward strand.
CTATATAATTTTTTATTGTATATATAATAAAAAAAAAGAGGATTGAAATAGTTTTTTGATTAACCATTATACAGTATTACACTGTTTATACATATTGACGAAAAGTTACACTATTTATAAATGGATAAAAGACAAGTATAATCAACATATAATATACATAAATAAAAAATATTTTTTATCCATATATAAATTGTGTAATACTTGGCCGAAGATAAACCCCTGGACCTCTACTAGCTCCACAGCTCCACTCCGGCTTCCGACACATCTCACCCCTAGTACTAGCATGGGCGGATCTACATGGATCCAAGGGGGTTCATCCGAACCTCCTTCGTTGGAAAATTACACGGTATATATATAATTATTTTTTCGATTTATATGTATATACCAAGTGATGAACCCCCTAAACATAAGCTAAGGGATTGGTTCAGTGGTAAAGGGGGTTCAAGAATTCGCAATATAAGTGCTGTGTCGCGGGTTCGACTCCTTGTAACAGCGTTTCCCCCCATATTTCAGCTGATTTTCATTTAATTTTCTAAATAAATGAAAATTTTGTTTTGTTTGAAAACCTATTGAGATTTATACTATTTTATTAGATATTAAAAAATAAATTTATTTTCCATTTTTATAAAATTAAGTAAAACTTATAATGTTGTTGTCATAATTAAAATTAAAAATACATTCTCTCATACTCATTTTAAGTCAAACGTTTAATTTATATTTGATTAAGGAATAATATAATTATAAGTAAGATTAAATAATTAAGAGTAATCATTAAAATTATAAATAAATACAATTGTCGCGATATTTTTCAATATTGATAATTATTTTCTCGACACAAATTTTATTGCTACAATATGATCGAATTTAGAAGTATTCCTTAGTTAGTTTCAAAAATTAAATAACGTTTGTATACAACAATGACAGAGACAAGACCCATAATTATAGTTTAAAAAAATACAT